>BLKR01002724.1:0-180960 GCA_011170035.1 Teleogryllus occipitalis
TGTTTCGTGTCCGGCATAGTAAGCGCGGAGAGCAGTTCACTATGTTAGTAATACCGCGGGTGTATCGTGGCACGATCTTAAAACTCTGTCATGAAGTTGCTCGCGGCCATTTGGGCGTCACAAAAAGCAAAGATGCCATGGCCAAATATTTCTTCTGGCCGAATTGCTATAAGGATATTGAAAACTATGTGCGTAGTTGCGACAGTTGCCAACGAGTCGGAAACGGCGGCGAAAAACTTCGCGCGCTTTTGAAAATTGTTCCTATAACGGGCGAGGCATTCGAGAAAGTGAATGTCGACGCGTGTGGCCCATTTCCAGAAACGGTCACCGGAAACAAGTTTATTTTAACGGCGATGTGTTTAGCCACGAAGTATCCCGAGGCTATTCCGATACGGGACCTAACTTCGGTCACTGTAATTGAGGCATTACTAGAATTATTCAGTAGAATAGGATTTCCTCGCGAATTGCAAACCGACCAGGGCACTTGCTTCACGAGTGCTTTGACAGCGGAATTCGCCGAGCGGTTTGGCATTAAACTGGTGAGAAGTTCGCCGTATCACCCTCAATCAAACGCAGTCGAAAGAATGCATCGAACTATGAACAGGCTTATGAAGGTTCTGTGTTTGGAGGCAGGGACGGATTGGGAATGCCAACTTCCCGCTATTATGTTCGCGTTGCGCACGAGAGTGCACGAATCATTAGGTTTCTCTCCTGCCGAATTGGTGTACGGGAAGAATCTCCGTACCCCCATGACACTTCTTTATGAAAGGCTTGCGGGAACTGCGTAAGGTGAAGAAAATTCTGTAGTTGAGCATGTATTCAAATTAATCAATCGTTTGAAACGCTCCCGTGACCTAGCTCACAATAGAATGGCTGAATAACAGCAGAAACGTAAAGTGTGGTATGACTGGAAGGCGGTCTCACGTACTTTCGAGATAGGCGCGAAGGTGTTGGTTCTCGCACCTAACAGGACGCGGAATCTCGCGGTTCAGTGGATAGGGCCGGGCGAGATTCGCGAGAAAATTTCGGAGCATAACTATATGGTCCAGATGCCGGGGCGGAAGGAACCCCGCGTCTATCACATTAATATGCTTAAAAGATACCACCAGCGGACAGAGTACTTGAATGTGCTTAGTTCTACGACAGTGACAGACGCAGGTGACGAAGACGCGCTAGATCGCTATGCGCTTAAATTGGATTGTTGCGACTTTGACGCGGAAGAAATGCTGAGCGGGACTGAGGTCGAACCGGAGTTTCGCGACGCTCTGAAAACGGTCATTTGTAAGTACAGGTCTATATTTAGTGAGAAACCCGGATTGACAGATATCACTACTATGGATATCGAGTTAACTGATACTAGCAAAGTGGTTCGAAGCGTACCCTACCGTACATCGCCGAGTCAGGTTAAGATATTACGGGAAGAAATCGATAGAATGCTTCGCGAGAATATCATTGTGGAGGCGGAGAGTGATTATACGTCTCCCATGATATTGGTTGAAGCACCGGGAAAGAAACCACGGCCCTGTATCGATTATAGGCGCCTCAACGAAATTATTAAGACCGAATACTTTCCGTTACCCAATCTCGAAGAACGGATAGAGCAGGTAGCTGCAGCTAAAATTATAAGTGTACTGGACCTTTGCAAATATTTTTGGCAGATCGGTCTTACGGAAAGGGCACAAAGGTATTCGGCGTTCGTGACCAGTTTCGGCACGTACCGGCCGCTTAGATTACCTTTCGGAATAAAGAACGGTCCCTATCAATGTTGTCGTATTATGGGCACCTTGTTGAATAAATGCCAAGAATTCGCGGTACCATACCTTGATGACATCGCGGTTTTCAGTAACACTTGGCAAGAACACATTCGACACCTAGAGACGATCTTTCGAATATTAAAATCCGCCAAATGGACAGTGCAACCGCGCAAGTGTTTGTTCGCGCGGGCTAACGTAAAATATCTTGGATACGTAGTCGGTAACGGGAAATTGCGGCCGGCCGAAGCCAAGATATAAGCAATCCAGAACTTTCCCAGACCAGAGTCAAAGAAACAAGTGCGTTCTTTGCTCGGTTTGGTAGGATACTATCGACGTTTGATACCAGGGTTTGCGGAGAAGGCGGCAGCGCTTACCGATGTACAGCGTGGGCGCGAGCGCCAGGGTAAGATCGTCTGGACAGAGACATGTGAAAGATCTTACAATGAGCTGCGACAAGCTCTCAGTGAAAAAACAGCGGTATATGCACCTGATTATAACAAGGAATTTCGAGTTCAGGCAGATGCTTCTCGGAGAGGCTTAGGCGTGGTTCTCTACCAAGTAAATGACGAGGGAGTAGAACAACCAGTCGTTTTTCTAAGCCGTAAATTAAATGATGCCGAAATGAATTATGGCACCACAGAAGTAGAGTGTTTAGCGCTGATTTGGGGGTTGGATAAACTTAAAATTTATCTCGACGGGCAGGCCACAATTCAGGTCGAAACCGACCACAATCCGTTGGTCTGGTTGCGTAATACGGCAGGCAAAAACCCCAGATTATTACGCTGGTCTCTTTTAATCCAGCACCTCGATTTACGCATCAGGCACAAAAAGGGCTCAGAAAATGTTAATGCAGATGCGCTTAGCCGCATGTTTGATGATGTGAATTGATCCACCGGCGAGAATAGGGAACACGCACGTTCATGACATGTATAAATGTCGGTGAAATTCTATGTAAATAATTTTGTAAATTCAAGGGTAAAATTCTTTTGTTGTTTTTTTGGATATTTTTATATGTAGATACATACATGTGTCAATAAATTCAGTTAAGAACGGCACATGATGTAAGTAACGAATTCCACAATTATGTAATATTTCAATGTAAAGTAAATGTTTGTATTTCAGGATCTTATGTAATTCAAGATGCGTCAAGAATTATTATGTAATATTTCAATGTAAAGTAAATGTTTGTATTTCAGGATCATATGTAATTCAAGATGCGTCAAGAATACTTATGTATGTATATAGAAGTAAGGTTTAAATGTAATGGCAACATAGCTTAGGTGAAAAGGGAGGGGGGACAGCCCAGAGATTTAGTTCACACATTTCGATTAAATAGGGTTTGATATTTTGGTATAATTATGTTCATGTTAATATAAAAATTAGGATGTAGAGGTCTCACGACCAGGTAACTTAGCAGAATTTTTTTCCTGGGCATATTTTGCTGCGAAAAAAAATTCTCACCCCCCGGCATGGGAGGGTCTGTAGCGTCGCCTGGTCCGGCGCCGGTGCGTCGGGCCGCTTCGGGGAAACCCGCGCTAAGCCGGATGTGGATGGGGGCGGCGGCGCCATGGAGGCGGTAGGGCGGCGGCGCCACGCCGCGCCGGTTGGAAAAGCCCTTAGGAATCCCGGCTGGAATTTCCTTGAAAAAGGACGCGCGCGGAGGCGAGTTTAAGAGATGTCGGTTGCAGCTCTGGAAAGGCTGGCCAGCGAGCCGTATGACGCCCGCTGCTTGTAGGGTGGGGACGAGCAGGCGGATATTTAACGCCGCGCCGACAGGCGCCTCGGGGGATACGCTGGGTGTCGAAAGACGAGAGGTATCTCCAGTGCTATCATTGCACGTGATCTTCGGGTCGAAGATCGGTTTGGCGACAAGCCATGTAACTGGTATAGTTACGGGACTCTATGTCCGACAGCTTCGCACCTCGCGTTGCTTTTTGCTGCTTCCGAAGCAGTGGTTCTGGGCGAAGGCCTAGGGACGGTCGCGGGGTTTCTCGGCTATAAGAACTGAAAGGTTGCCAAGGGGTTAGATCTTCGTATCATAATCTTTGTACATCAATTGTAAATATTCTGTAAATATATTGTATATATCCATCAGAACAGTCGTCTGTGTTATTCATCCTAGTACGTCACAACAAGTTTGTTTTGTGCCTTCATCGTTTTTTTATTATATCACTGTTACAATAGTCCTCTTTCTAAGTATTGTTAGCTTTGCTAAAACTATAAAGGTATTGTTCTTCGCGTTATTAGTCCACTTCAATAACTTCCTGGATAAATTAATAGGTTCCTGTCAGAATTGAAGGCTAGCTTTTAGGGAGAATATTATAGTTGTTTCCTCACCCACTCCGTCGCAAGCTCCCGTTGCGAAGGGAAGAAATTCAATTCAGCACTCCCATTGAAGATATATTTGTGGAAGCATTAACTCGCATTGTTTTGTAATACTAGGTACTGACTCTACCCGAAAAATATGTATGTTAGTACTATCATAATCTTACTTGAAAAGTGTTATGAGTTTACACTGAAAACAGTGAATTGAATTCGTGTCGTGTTTCAGGCATCCAGAAAAAAAATATTTTTCAGTGTTTAAATTCTTTGTTTTCTGTGAAGTATTGCACAAAAGGATGCAGAATAGCTAAGTTATTAATTTACAGCAATCTCTGAATTACATCTTCAAGTACGAAAGAATAATTTTCTAAAAAATCCCACTGGACAATGAATATTCATGCCGTTAAATTTTATTTTTGTCTCGTGAAGAGAGCTGAAGACGGAAGTTCTGTGAAGACAGCAGAAGAAACAGAAGACGAATGACTCGATTAGTTTCTTTATCATCAGGTGATACGTTAGGGTGAGCATGAGCCACCAGGACCAGCAGTGCACGCCTATTGTGACGTCGTGGGAATACACAATAATCACAGACACGAGCTTCAATGATAAATATGTACAGGTTTATTCACAATATGTACAGTAATAATTTAAGTTACTCAGCTCTGGTAGATGTTTACTTCCCTGATCGCAGGAGCGATCCTTAAAAATGAATTGACTGACTTCTGGCCCGCTCCACTCCTCAGCGAGCCTCCCGCACACAGCAGACAGCTCCGGCGACCTCAATCACCCGTGGATATAGTTCACAACGGCGTCCCAACACATGGGTTGCCGCACGAGCCTAGCTCGGCTCCGCACCGCCCTGGGCGCAAGTGTTGTGCGTTCGCACGAGGGTTCCCACAGCTCAACAAACCCCCGCCCCCGCACTCTGCGTTCGCTCTTATATAGCTACCACCCACGTGACCTGAAACGTCACTGGGTTTTGCACACGGCCCGCGCTAGTCGCTTTGCCAGGCATTTTTGGACACCCATATCCATGGATTCCAAGAATTTGTCACGCGGCACGCGGCAAAAATGCGCTGTCCCGCACTTTGGGCATCCCTTTCCCTAGCTCTTAGGATTTCTCAGAATACCTCGGCGTGTCACATCCTGCCTGGCCCCTGGCGTCTAATCCTCTGCCGCCGCACCATTGTGCTAGCTGTAGCCCTACAATACGTTACACTATTCATCATTCTCACGGTCCAGTATATTCGCTGCATTAACAAATATGGTCGATTCTCACTTTCTTGAAAAAACTTCACTCGGCTCGAGAAGAAATTTTGAAAATTAGTTTTTCCAATAATATAACTTTATTTGACGACAGTCATTTTAAACTTCTCAAGAATGCTGGTTGTAACAACCTAAACGAATACAATTATAGATTTTCATATTAAGAAAATGACAATAGTATTGATATTAGTGTAAGTCTATCTGTAGTAATTAACTTCACAGAACAACGCATATTTTGCGAATTCCTCTGTTTACACAACTGTCTCAGTATATCTGAGAAAGAAAGCTGATCGGTTTGAGGTAGACCCTAGCAGTGTCAGTTGTTTATAAATAAACTTGAGAGTCGCATTCCGTCAGAAGACTTCCATTTTCAACCATATATGTGTTTCTGCGATTCATAACAAGACAAGTTTCATGGTTGCTTTATGTTTGGACGTCACGATGCGTTGTGTCATAGTTCGATCAGCAAGTCTGGCGGGCAGCAGGCTGCCTACGTGCTTCGGTGAACAAACTATTCGAAAAAAGTTATTTATGAATGTCTCACGTTGAAATTTGGCATATCAATACAAAATTAATGTATAAATACTTGAGTATTTGTTACAATTAAGTCAAGTGTCGATCTAGTTGCATTTTGAAAATTGAAATATAATTTAAACATTTAAGGGGAGCCAGAATAGCCTATCTGTCCAATGTTATTGTAAGTTGCTTCAAATAGGAAGTCGTTTTTCAAAAATATTACTAGTTTTTTAATATAAATTTTTGTCCATTGTAATCGATTTTGTTTTTAAAAATGCTAACATTTATATCAATATTGTTTGTAATGTATTTAACATTTTATAAATCCGTCTCGTTGAAGTATATAAACTGTTGTGCTACAAGCTCTGTTAAAATTTGAGCATCCTCCAATTAGTAGTTTTTGAGAAAATGTTCCCTAAAGATGAATAATTTAATTTACGGGAAATGGCTCCTAAAGTGTGCAGTCATTCTTTGTCCATATGCTGGACAAGCACGAACACCGATATTTTGACGCTATTCAACGCTCAATTCTTACCAGAAACAGTGTGTCCAACACTAGAAAGCAAACTATTAACTTTTTCTCACAACGAAAGCAGGAAAACACCCACGAAGTTCAAGCAACGCCCACAATGCGTTGAAATGGCCACGCCCACTTTCACCAACTTCAAAATTAGAAGAAAAATACTTAGAGATGACGTATTAAGATGAAACTTGGCTTATTTAACACAGAAAACTATAAAGTAATTAATGATTCTAAAAAAACTTATATTTTCATTTTTGACCATTTTGGCTCCCCTTAAATAATATGTTTACAAATACTATATTTACATCACATGAAAGTACATCATTTTAAGTCAAATATAGTTAGGGGGAATCGCCACTAGCCGATGGTAGGTCGGCGCCGGATCTCGCCATCCAGCCGGGGATGATCGCCATCTCCCGAGAGAAAAACATGCACTACACTAACGGGACTAATGACTAAAGTAGTTGACGCGCCCGGAAACACGAAAAAATCAATCAATTAAGTCAAATTAAAGTGATATTTTATTTTTCTGATGAAAATTATTTTTGCGCAAGAAAATTTTAAACATGATTCTTCGGAAAAAATAATGGGTAATGTTCCTGAAAGGGTTGAGATTAGAAAAATAAGGAAAAAAATACATGTCACCTATTTTCAATCCTAGAACTCAAAAACAGTTTCAAGTCGCTAAAAAATAGTGATGTTTTGTGACTGCGATATGACGTGGAATGACTTATATTCAACTGTACGATACTTGGGATGGATGCAATCACAGTAGATAACGGAGGTACATTGTGCACTGTGGATTTCCTTAAAAGCACTTTTTAACAAATTTTTGCTATACATCATATCAAAGAAAATACTGTTTTTTCGTTAATGTGACAGTGTCTCTTCGTTCATTGGATCGTTAACTATGTTAATGTCAGGAAGAATATAATTAATATTAGAGAATACTGGTTATTATGGAATCCTTTCTGTCTACTTCAAACCCATTGTAATAAACCTTTTATTTACATCATATTAATTCAGATTTTGTAACTTTTTCTGAATGTGGAGATGTCTTTATAAGCAATTTCAACTACGATTTTACAGTGTAGTGCTCGTGGCCTAGAGCAAAGTCGCTAGCCTTTTCCCCAGAGAGATCCGGGTTCTATTCCCGTCGATTCACGGACAAGCTCATGTGAAAATTGTTCCAACAAAACGAGTTTGCCAGCTTCACTGGGGCTAGTCCAACCCTTTTAAAGCGTTCTAAGTTCTTGCCAATTCTGGCAGCTAAGTAGTGATGCAGGCGTGCATGGTGGAAGAGGTGCGTACGCGGAGATGCTACCTGGCGGTCCTCTTGACAATTGACGGCGACGAAACATGCCAGATAATGTGAATAGGGGATTACTCCTATGTGCGATTGTTAATGGAGGATTATTCCCGAGCGCAAAGCGCTCAACGCCCCCCAAGGGGCTTGGAGAAGCGTTGCGGCAATCTAGACGCGACAAATTTTACACACACACACATATATATATATATATATATATATATATATATATATATATATATATATATATATAGTGTGTGACCATTTGGATGTTCAACAAACGAATATCGCGCCGCCGCAGCAGCTATGACGACACCAGTTTATTCCATGAAGGAGGGGTGTATCGGAGGTAGGGAGGGGGTTCTCCCCAACCGTCCGTTGAGACGTCACTAGGCAGGAAAACGGGAGTAAAAACGTTCTTGTTGTATTGGAGCCGGCGTACAAGGAGGTTATCTTAAGAAAAAAAAAGGTATTAGTACTCTACGTTTTGTTAGTACAGGATAGATTGTGATCAGTGCTTCGGTTGATAGAATGCATTGTGTTGCAGTTTCTGTTAAATAGTATCATAAACATTCTTTCTTTTTTTAATTTGTTGCGTCTACACCTTGACGCAACGCGTCTCCAACCCTCTTAAGGGGCGTTGAGCGCTTTGCACTGGGGAGTAATCCTCCATTAATGTGCTTTTTTAATATCTGGAGTAATCCTCCGCTAATTACTATATTCGTCAAGTCTCGTCACGTCGCAGTCAGTCAGTGCCTTTTATCCCTTCGGCCAGGGGCTCGACGGCGTTAGATCCCGGGCTTCCTGGCCAGTCACCCAACCACAAACCCGCGAGTCTCGAATTCGCTTAACCTTCGTGACTTCACAGTAAACGAATTCGGCTAGCGCCGCCGCCCGCGTTTAAAAGAAGACAGATTCCTAGAAGTTTTGTAAATAGAGGTTAACATTTACAAACTGTTTCCGCTTGTGCAATGGCACGTGGAACATGTGGTCTGTAATAGTATGCGTAACGAATCACAGTTCCTTCTGAACAAAAAGAGAGTATTAAAGAATGTTATTGTATTTACTATGTGACTATTAAGTATTGCAAATTAGGCATTGAGTAAAATTCAGAATATTATGGAATGAAACATTCATATTTATGTTTCATCTTAACTTGTATAATTCTCTTAAAGAGTACAAGACTAGATCATTTATCCCATTATAGTGATTATGTAAAAGTTTAATATGACAAAAGAGTCATAATGGGTTACATTTCTATATGTATTTCAGCCTAACATTTAAACACTTGTAAATTTTCAAGAAAGTGTTCATGTTGATCTCAGAGGGGATTACATGTGTTTGTCATATGGAGTGTATTTTCTGATTTAAAAGTCTTTGTGTTGTTAACATTGAAACAGAACAGAATTCTGAAGAGGCCTTCTCTTGTTCCATTTAGATCTTCAAGGTGGGATTTATTTTAAGAGTCATTTTAGAAAAATAACCTGCAATTAATTCTGCACCCAAAGAAAATAATAATTCAGTTAGTGTTTTTTTTCTTATACACCAGTTTTTTAGAGCAAGTAGGAATGTGGTAATATTGAGTGAATATTACTTTACTATCATATCATTCGTTATTTTCTTTCGATATCTGATTAGTGCTAGTGTTTAATTCTTGCTTTAGTCATAAAGAGACTAGCAAATGGGCAAATGATTGTCTTCAGAAGCAAACAAAGCTTTGTTTAAAATTGAGTGAAACTTGTTTGCGTTGTTTTGGGGATATGTGTTTTTTTATGGAGTAATGTGTGTTTTTTTATCATTGTGGAGTGACATTCTGTATTTTGGTAAATGTTAAAGAAAACGTCCAATTATAAATGTTCTGTGACTATGACTTTGTGTTTGTTTTTTTCAAATTCTTCATTGATATTGATATTGATTCTTCATTGCCCCGAATCCATGAATATTTAATAGACAACCTGAGGAGAGGTTACAATAGATATAATCATATCATATTAACTTAAGTGCAGGTATATTGCCTCAGTGTTATTACGTTCATTTAAAACTGTACATTTAACTGTTACCCTCGGAATGACTATAAACTTACGAAAGAACTGTGGTGTCTTTGGAAGTCTGAAGGTCCAGTTAAACTAGTGGTGATACAAAAGCACACACTTTCTCGCATTAATTTTATCTGCTTCTCTATATTATATTACTACATAAACCTGCAAAAGTTTTCAACAAGCAAAATTTTATTTCCGCTCCGAAACTTGAACTTATATTCCCAGAGTTAACACGTCATTCGGACCACTACCCCCACAGAACCGCCGTATTGGTCGAACTCGTGCTGACGCCTAAAAATGAATGTGGTCGCTTCTTGTCAAAAAAAGAACTCTCAAAAATGAAAATGTCTGTTTTCAACTCTCAAAGCCTCTAGTTCGTACAGATCGAACAAAAACTGTAATTTTGGAGATAATCGGCTAAACGGTTTTGGCGTTAGCGTAACAACAGGCGGACAGTCGTAGGGATAGACAAACAGACGTTTTGCAGTTTTCGAAAGATAGCCGAAAATGGAACCAGCGCCATATTTTCTTCCGTCATTTACATATGAGGAGAAAATGTAAAGAAAAAATTTGGAGCTGTTTTTGAGACAATATTTTGCGCAAAATTACAGGAAACCTCCTCGTAGTTTGGAAAAATTGAACATGAACTTATTTAAAGTTCCGCCTTTTAAGAATAGATTTCTTTATCTTCAATATTATAATTGTACCAATACGCATAAAAAATTGCACTTTTGCCATTTTAAAAAATCTGGAAATTCAACGAACACCTGTACCATTCTCTTACGCGTCCTTTACACTATCCAAAGACAAAATTTGATGAAAAAAGTTGCCATTTTTCGAGAAAATTTTCAAAAGGTTTCTGAGACTTAATGTATAGTACCGTCAAAACATCCACCTGAAACTCCCAAAGCCTGGAGTTATCCAGATCGTTTGGGGAATATCAATTTAGTAGAAAATCATCTAAACGGGTTAGGTGCTAGCGTTGACCACAGACGGACACACAGACAGACGTTTCGCCGGCAAACGATTTTCGGGAGCAAGGACTCACAAAACTTAGATTCTAGGTAAACATGTGTTAGAGGAATTTTTTTCTTATATTGAGCAATAGGATTTATCCATTTTTCGTTACCAAGACCCGGAAATGAGGGTTTTTCTGCCGAAAATTCGTCGTTTTCCGGTTCACAATAACGTAACTTTCTCTTCTTATGAAGTACTCCATAAAGGGAGAAAGTAATAATAATTTCAAACTTTCCCCGTTCGGGATATATAAGTGCGTCTCCTGAGTAGTGTTTATAACGTATTTAAATTTTAAATTGATTGATGCTTAGTGTACTTAAATCGGTTCATACATATACTCAGAAAGGCAAGAATTGTTTTGACGTGACATACGTTTTAGAAATTGAATAAGAGTTGAAAAGTGTTTAAAAGTTGAAATTAAAACAGCCACGTCGGGTTTAGAGGAATCCAAATACAGGTGAACATTGCTCTTTTTTTATTTCTTAAATTAATATTGTAACACCCTCCACTTCTCCCTTCGTTATGTTAATGGTAACTAATCTGGTCGATCTGACCGCAACTGGCACTGCGCCAACTCTTCATAGAAGGGGGGATGCATCCCAGGATGACCCGACTCACCTGTTCGCCTGATTTCCTGTCTGCAGCATTGCCTAGGTTGCTCAGGTTGAAATTATGATGGGATGCATGCGTGACTGGCTTTTCCGTGCATCAATGCATTGAAACTCATCATGGGTTTTTTCACATATGGATTTTAATCGCATCTTCCTAGGTAAGGTGAGGCCTCCAAATACAAAAATTATTGTTCTAACCTAACTTAACCTAACTTGTCTTAGATTTCAGGCCCTCTCGGTTCATTGTCCGGGCGTTCAGACCCTTAGGCGGGTACAAGTTCCAGCCCGAGTTCGGGCGCTCTGGCAGTCATTGGCCGGAGAGTTCTCACCTCACGGCGATTATTCAGCGTGTGGCCGAGCCCAGGCGACACATGAGCGACCAGCGATGAGGCGGCGATGGCAGTCTGGCGAGTAGGCGCGGCGTCTCGCGGCGTGCGGCAATGCGTTCGCGCATGATTGCTCGCTCGGCTCCTCCATCGAAAGGAAAAAAAATGCTCGACCTCACTCACCCGTCTCCTCCATCGGAAAAATTGCTCGACCTAACTCGCCCGTCTCCTCCATCGGAATAAAGCTCGTGGGGCCCGCCGTGGCCTCCCTTGAGTCGCGAGATCACGTGGTGCTCACCCGCTTGGTTTTCGGCGATGAAATCACGCGGTGTGCTCTGTCCAATCGCGGTATCACGACGGCTATCCAATCGGCGACGCTCGTCGACGCGGCGTCCGTAAATTCCTACTGAGTCATGGCACGCCCAGCCGCGCCTCTGCCGAACACAAGAGCCGAGCCCTTTCGGGCGGCCCAGCGCCGTCGCCTTCGCGCAGGTAGCGAAAAAGTGCCCCGGTCCTAGCTCACAAATGTGGGAGGCTCCCAACGTTCTTTGAAAAAAAAGTAGAACATACGACGAAACCTGACGCGTGTTTGTACGTGACGTACTGTTTTTGAAAACACCTATAGTTTCACCTAAATAATTAGATATTACCTTGTAAAAGCAATGTGTACGAATAAGAATGTTAGATACTATAGTGTCAAATGCAGATAGCTTTGCTGATGCATTTGGTGGTATAACGGTCAGCGTACCGGACTGATGTACCCGAGTTTGCGGGTTCAAACCCGATCGAAGCTGTGGATTTTTAAGGGCGAAAAAACCCTTCGTACGCCTTCCTTCGGAGGGGAAGTAAAGCCGGCTGTCCCACGTAGTAATTTACTGCATGTAAAAGATCCTCAATCCTAAAAGAAGCCTCTGAGCGAAACTGAGATCCGCCTGTTCCGTCGCCCAAGATAATACATCCTTTCTCCGCTAGGTGGTGAAAGAAGCGTAGCAAAATTTGCGTGGTTAGACGGAAGAGCGGGCCTGATGGCCCGAGTCTCGCCACGTAAAATAAGGCATTACTAACTAACTAGCTGTATCATTAAACTCTAAACTATTCAAGGAGTCATTTCAAATTCAAAAACTTTACAATTCCGTTCCCAATAATATAACCTCACATGATTTTCTACAAAACATTTAGAGGATAAGAGGACTTGCCCTTGGTCAAAGGGATAAAAAGCAATGACTGACGATGACTGCCTTCATTAAAAAGAGAATTTTAAGGAAAATTATACCAAGCGTCCAATTCCTCCACAAAGGTCGATAGACGCGTTACGAAGGCGCGGTTTTTAAAAAACTTAGTCATCCTAACAATGATTATTATTAGTTTAAATGATAGTTTTAATGTTTTCTTTTCAGAGACACGGGATGCATTTAAAGAACGCAATAAATCAAACAAATTGTGGATATTGTGACTACGAGAATAGTAAGGTCGTCGCTTCGTCGTTGAAATGACGGAGTCTTTCATATGCTGGGAGATTTTGTGCGTTCCCATGAGATGACCTTCTTGGCATTTACGTATTTAGGGAACTTTGGAAAGTTTCTATTATTTTGGTTCGATAAGTATTGGCCTCAAATAACCGACCTGGAAATTAGTTTTTAAGCAAAAAATGTGTAAAAATCTCTTTCAGTTTTTTCAGCCATCCAGTAATAAAAAACATTAATGCCATTTGTATATAGCAGATATCTATGAATACTAGGGCCTTCGAAACCTACGCGTGGGTGAAGGTGCAGTCCCATTTTCTCCAAAATATTCAATTCTCCAAAATTCTCAAAAAAAAAAAAAAAAAACGACCTGCGATCTGAAGGTAGTTTCAAATAGCAATGTGGTGTGACGGTTGGAGGAAAAAGGGCACTATGCATTTGCAAAACGGTTGGAGAGAAGAAGTCTTGTGTGGGAACTGCGAAAGGATTGAAAAAAGTTGTCATGAGATGTTAATTTTCTTTAAATAATTACATACCTCGGAAACAAAAGGCGATAACGCCAATCGGATTGTGGAAGTTTGAATCTCGTTTAAAGCTAGTTTATAAAACACAACAAAAATGCAAAATTATAAACAATTTCCACTTTTTGCAATTCTGAAGTGGGAAAGGTTCCCAGATGTCCCAGAACCGAAAACTGCAAATTAACAATTTTGCATTTTTATATTCAAATTCGAAATATGCGCTAGAACGGCCGGGATGGCTCTGCAAACTGTGCCTGGGATGAACATTTTAAAATAGTTTGATAGGAGTTACAAATTGATTGCTAAAAGTTAGTATAATTGTTGCTAAAATGCTAAATATTAACTGGTCTATTGACAGTAATAGTGAACTGAAAACCCCCCACTCAGAAATATTTTGTTGTTATGGTGTACACGTTATTCTCATACTCGTCGTAAAAAAGTCGGATTCAGCGTAATGAAATTGGCCATAGAACTTGTTTACAAGCTAAATGCTTTTTAAGCGTATGTTGCGGCCAAAAAATCGTCATTAGAGAACTTTCATTGGAGAACTGTTTTTTCAGTATGCGTGTATAGAGCGAATTAATGGAGTTCCAAAATATGGGGTCACTTCACGATGCTAATTTCTTATAAACAATTACATATTTCGAGAATGAAATATGACAGCACCGATCGGACTCCGAAACTTTGCTTCACGTTTAACACGCCATTCAGATGAGACAATAAACAAATTTGAAACATTTTCAAATTATAAATAATTTCCAACGTCGTTGAAAAAGGTGGTCTCCCTATTTCCCAGAGCCGAAAAACCGAATTCACAATTTTTCAACAATTTAAAATTTTATAAACAAATTCGAAATATGTGATAGAACGGCTGGGAAGGCTCCGCAAATTGTGCCTGAAATGAGCATTTTAAAATTGCAGTTTCTCAGGAGTTACAAATTGATTGCTAATAGTATTTTTTGCTAAAATACTAAATATTTACTGGTCTATTGATAGTAATTCTGTACGGAAAACTCCCGCTAAGAAATATGTTTTTCGTTATGGTGAACTCGTAATCAAAATCTCTCCTTTGGTGGAGAAATATCACGATAATTCCGCATCAAACTTAAAAAAAAGGCCACACGTGTGAGGCAGCGTGTTGTCAACCCCTTGGAATTTTGCACCAATCACAGACAAAGGCGCTTCTACCTGCTAGAGATTGGTCAACATGCTCCTCCCCGGACCGCGGGTGGTCCAAGTTGGCGCGGTTGGGACGACAGTAAATTTTTGTGAGGGTTACTGTACATTGTTTTGAAAACTTTAGTAGTTTTCGCGCAATATTGATTGAAATATGTGCAATATTAAAAAATAACAAGAACATGAATTTCTCAAAAGCACTAAATTTTTTCTTTAAACTTTTGGTGGTGATATTGGTAAATGTACTGTATAAGATGACATAAGGGTCATTCCGCATCAAATCGCTCAAATTTAAGGAAACTTTGACCTTGATATCTCAGATTTTTAAACGTTTTCTTTGAAGAGTATAAGCAAGTATATGAAACATGGGTTTTTCATTTTTCCCAAATATTATTTTTCGAAATGACATTAACTTTCAAAATTTTCGAAAAGTAGTCACGTCGAAAAAAGTTAATCATTTTAACTCGTGTTGTAATTGTGACAGAAACTTAGTATTTTGCACATTTAATGAACAAAAGATGCTCTTTCATTTAATGCATGTATTGAATTCAATAATTTTTAAATACATTTTATTTTTGTTTTTTAAATTTCTCCCCAAACCGGACAGTTTAAAAAATTTGAAAAAAAATCACTGTAATCTCTGAAAAGTTCTACACAAGTCTGGTAAATTTCGAAGTGGGTCACCGAGATGGTTCTGAGAAATTACAATCAAAAGAAGTCGTGACCTTGGTTTTGACAAAGTTCTAACAACATTGGCAAAAATTGTTTTTTTTTTCTTCAGAAATCTCTTTCAACAAAGCAGTCTAGCTTCCAAATAAATATCAGTGCCATACGTTGACAAATGAAGGAACTAGCAGCGTGAGATAGTTATATCTGAGAAAACTTTTGAAATGTAATTATTTTGACTATTCCACTCATGAAATTTCAGCCAATAGCGTGCAAGAACTGGGACCCTACCAGCGAATTAGAGACGACTTTACCATGCATATTTATCAGTTATTGATTATCACCTCCTAGGAGGGGATACATTTTGCGCCTGTTTTGTCTACAGATAGAGGTTATGTAATTTTGCTATTATTTTTATTCCATGGTCGAGTGTGTATCTTTTGTTTGAAATTGTTTGAGCGCAAAATGTTGCAGCAAAGGTTTGGCCCGACGTCGAATGACGAAATAGAGGAAATTATTTGTAAATCCAAACCAAAAAACACACTCAACAACAGGAAATATATTTGGAATCAGTTTGAGAAATTTTGTGAGGAAAGGAAATATAAATTAACCGCAAATAATACAAATCAGGATATATAAGGTATCGTAAAAGATTGGAGCACGATTATGAGAAAAGGGAACGGTGAAGAATATAAAGAATATTCCGTGAAAACGATATGAAACGTGAGAGCGAAAATGATACAAGAGAAATTTTTCAAAGAATTCAATAAAAATATTAACCCCTTTACAGATATGGAATTTCAAGTCGCTAGAAAGGCTAGAAATGCAAAGAGAAAGTTACTACAAAACATTCCGGAATAACGAAAGGTTAGTGTAGTAGCTCTTAAATCTCAAGAGTACCAAATAATGATTGATACGTGTGAAGAAAATACGCCAGAAGGGTTGCAAATAAAGTTCTTTCTTGCCGCCTCAAAAGAATTAGCGTGGCATGGTGGAGAAGCGGCAAAATGTTTAGTTTATTATTTCCAAACTGAATTAGGTCATGATGGTAAAGAAACCGGTAGAATAGCCTATAATCCCGTATTTTCCAAGACTTGTCAAGGAGGCGATGGAAAGCTTACAGAGACGAAATGGTTGACACCAAATGAAGAGTCGCCTTCTAGATGTCCGGTAGGATTATACAAACTTTTGGCAGAAAAACGCACAGGTAACATTAAAACTGATCGATTTTTTGTCACACCTAACCCTTCCTACCAAAAGTCAGGTATTTGGTACAATAACTGCCCTGTTGGGGAAAATCAGTTGTCTACGTGGACGAAAACGTTCGCAGCTAAAGTTGGATTTGACACAAAAAAAACAGAAAATAACTAATCATTTTTGTCGTTAAACTGCAGTTTCTGAAATGCTCCAAGTCGGCATACAAGAACAAGAAATAATAAAAATTACAGGACACTCCAACACATCGTCACTCAAGACATATCTCCAAATGAATGAGGAACACCATTCTTCAATTATTAATAAACTAGCAAAACCCGGCAGACGTTGACCTGCTCTCTCTTCCTTCACTCCCTTTTCCCCTCATTCTCTCTCCCTCTTTTTCCATCTCTCTTTCCTCCTCGCTTTTTCCTTCCCTCTTGTATTCCGACCTCTCTTTTTCCCTCTCTCCTTTTCCATCTCTCTCTTTCTCCTTCTTTTTCCCCTTCACTCTTCCACCTTCATCTTTTCCCTCCTCTCTCTTTCCGCTTTCATCCTTTCCCCCTGTCATTTTCTCCCCTCTCTCTCATTTACCCTTTCTCCCTTTTCCTATTTTCTGTCTTTCCTCTTCTTTCTTCCCTCCTCTCTTTTTCCACTTTCTCCCTTCTTATCTTTTTTCTTTTTCTTTGCCAGCTCCCATTTGCCATCTATCTTTTCCTTCTCTTTCCTCTCTTTTTCTCCTATCTTTTTTGCTTTCTATCTCTTTCCAATCCCTTTATCCCTCTCTCTTTTATCATACTCACTATTTCACCATACTCTCTTTTCGTATTTTTTCTTCTCTCTTTTAACTTTCTTTTCCATCTCTCGTTTCCCCTGCGCTCTCTCTTTCTCTCTTTCTCTCTCTCTCTCTCTCTCTCTCTCTCTCTCTCTCTCTCTCTTGCCTTTCTTTTTCCTCTCTGTATTGAGATATACAAATTTTCTCTCTACATTAATTTCTCGCAAAGATCTTAGCGTCCGGCTTGCTGGGTCAATGGGTCACGATATATTATAATCCTTATTACCTTTACAATGGATTATAGGATCCGCAGACTATACAGCGCTGCTGGGAATCTGAAATAGAATGATTCTAATTCCTAGTTCATTACTGTTTGGATTGACTAAATGAAAGATCACTTTCTTTTCTAAAGAACAAAATTTAACAAAGTTTATTGTTACCTTTTTGCAAACAATATAGTGAATTTAATAAATGATTTTGATGTTAGGCCTTTTATTAAGATATCTTTGAATTTAGAGTTTTATACCGCGGTTAACTTATCTATTCTTCGTTGATGTCCCTCGAAGACTTCTCAGTCGAAATATCTTGCGAGCTTGCCGTAGTCCAAAGTTCCAAGAAATCCTCTTCTGCTCCTATCCAAGATGGTGTAAAACTATCAAAATTATCAGTCCCGATTACGTCCTATGACATAGTCCCGAAATCTATAACTCGATCACCACTCCCGACAAAGTTCCAATTTATGCATCAATATTACTTCCACATGCAATATCTGCAATATTATTTACTGTCCTTAAACTTTCACGATCTGAAAACCCGACTCTGACTATCTGCACTCCACTCGCTCCCACTCACAACCTACGATCCGTTCAGACACGCGATGCCGGTCAGAATGAAATCTTCCTGCTTGATTCATCCGCGAAGCTTCCTATTAAACTCCCTTCTTTTTTTTCATAACATTTGACCGTCATTCTCTCACCCAGCCAATCCATGCGTTCGTTATATTTTGGTGTAGCTGACCTTTCGATCGTCTAAACTTCTTAATGCATATTCCACCATATAGTCTTCAAATAAATGTTAGTTTATATTCATGTGACATATCGGTATGTCACAGCTTCCCCTCTCCAAGCGTCATTTGGTTTGCTACAACATAACTAAATGACAAGACTAAAACTGAACACTTTCTTCTTGCTTCTTCACACTAAACGACATTAACACTTTACACTTTGCACTGCACTAGGTCTTGTTTCTTGCTGCCTTAAAACTATTTACATTTTCCTTTCGGAATGTGCCAACAATAACCATTTCACCAGGTATTCTAATAACCGTTTCTGCCTAATATTTGCTCCCCATTAACTTCATTGAATACCCATACACATTAAATTAAACTCCCTACACAAACTGACAAATACACATAACAACAAAACAATAACAAAAGAAAAACTATTACTCCTAATATTTACAACTATTTACAAATCTCTGTCATGACCAGAATATTTAATCATGCGTGTCGTCCCTCATATACGGCTTCATGTTCCTGTAGTTATATGTTCCCATTTGTCGTCCGTTTTCATCATTCAAAATCGCAGCATTCTTGCTTAATACTTTACAAATTCGGTACGGACCTTTATACAACGGGAAAAATTTATAAAATAGCTTCTTATCCGCTGACGACACTTGAGGTACTCTAATTAACACTTCATCACCCTCCTTATACTCGCCTCGAAAGCATTGCTTCTGTTTTAGCTTTCTTTTGGCTGCTGCCTCCCTCAAATTGTCATAAATTATTCGCGTATCTCTCACATCATCTGGGATCCCACTTATATCTGGTGGTATCCTAATCCTTCGAAACGGATCATTTTTTTCTTTCCTACCCATGTGGACCTCTATAGGCGTGCTTCGCGTGCTCCCATGCGGAACATTATTCAAAACGTAGTTCAATACTGGAACGGCCTCCATCCATCGGTTATGGCTTTCCGAAATGTAGACTCTAAATAAGCGCGAGATCTCCTTCATAATTCTTTCGCTGGGGTTAGCTTGAGGATTTCGTACCGTCGTGTAACATATTTGGATACCAATTCTTCTCATGTCTTGTTCCCATTTTCCACTAGTAAATTGCGTCCCCAGATCACTAATATTCTTTAATCCAAAGGCCATCCTCTGAAAACTATACGTATTGCTTTCAAATGAAAAACTGACAAATTTTTGCGATTCTGAGTGTAGTCCAATTTGCCAGTAGGACGCAGTAAAATCCAGTCCCGTGAATATCCGAGCTCCTTTTACCTTCCACATCATTTCATCTAATTTCGGCGGTTTTTCATGACGAGAGATGGTCTTGCTATTGAGTTTCCTAGCATCAACACAAAATCTGATCTTATTGTCTTTCTTACGAACTATTACTATTGGGCTTACATACGGTGTCATCGATTTTTTTATTATACCATCCTCAAGCATCGTGTTTATTTGTTTACGTACTTCGCTTTTATATACATGGGGGATTGGATATTGTTTCAGATTAAAAGGTTCCTCATCCATCAATTCAATTTTAAATTGATATCCCTTTACCGGCTCCCTTGAACTTCCAAAAATATCTTTATATTCATTGACTAACATTTCAATTGCTTCACTAGCATCTATTCCGTTTTCGTCGACCGCGCCCTCTGCTGCCGCGTGGATCTGGTCCCTGGTCTCTTCAATTTGTTCCGCAATATCGCAAATACACATATCTTCGCCCTCCTGGTCTTTGATCCCTAAACAATGTTGTTGCCCTTTGTCACCTCGTAACAATATACTCCTGTTACCTATGTCGACCTTGGCGTCATACATTTTTAGGCCATCAATCCCCAAAATAATTGGACGAATCAAATTCTTCACTACAATTGCCGGAAACTGAATTGTCATCCCTTGGACTTCCACTTCCACCCAAATTTGCCGACTTCTCGTTTCGATGCGCCTTCCATTAGCTGTCCGAATATCCAAACTCCTAGTGGGTAGCTCCTCAATTTTATTTCCCTTTTTCTTTAACTGCTCATATAATTTTTCCGACACTGCACAAACATTAGCACCTGTGTCAATTAAAATGTCTACAGGTATATTCCGAAATATCCCCTTCAAAATTAAACACGTGCTATTCTCCGCCCGTTCGTCCGTATCTTCCCTTAATAAATCTTCCGCCGATACTTCAATGCTATTCAACTCCTTAAGAACCATCACGCCCTCATTATCATCGTTCGAAGTATCCCGCCCATTTACTTCGAACACTGGGAGTTTTCCTGTTCAATCGCATTAATTTCCACATGTTCCCGTTTATTGTCCTCTTTGAACCTCCGCGGATACCCGTTTCCTGTCTTTTTATTTTCCATTTTAGTACTATTTCCCCTGTCATCCTTTCTTTCTGAGCTATAATTTCCTTGGCGGTTGTAATTATTCATTGTTTTTCCCGTTCCATTGTTATTCTCGTTCCTGCTTTCATTATATTGATACCCGTTACTACGATCATAATCACTATTCAATGTCTGGTCGAATCGACTTAAACGTTCGACCAGATCCTCAGAATCAATAGGCATGGAGTTCCACAATAAATTTTGGATATTTACAGGCAACTGACGAATAATAATTCTAATTAATTCATTGCTATCCATTCTGTCTTCGCATGCCTTGAATGCTGCTATTTTACGTGTTGCGAAGTCACACATATTCTCGGCTCCACCCTTCTTATACCTTTCACTCATTAATTTGTATTTTAGATCAAACTTGTGGCTTTCGTTCCAATATCTTTTTAAGAATTTATCCTTCCATTCCTTATAATTAGTCGGTTCCGGTACTAAAGAGGTCAACCAATGATGTGCCTTGGACGACATGGCTTGTTCTACTATATGCAATTTTAATCTTTCGGGGATATTATTTATCATAAAATAATTCTCTAATTTTGAAATAAACGACCACGGTTGTTCTTTCATATCACCATGAAATTTTAGGTGGCTTGGTATTACAAGCGCCGATGCATTCATTGCTATATTTCCCTGCGAACGTATGAATTCGTTTTCTAACTGTTCAATCTTGTCCTTAATGTCCGACATGTATTTCCCAGATTCAGATTCTTGCACCATTTTAATGTTTCTAAGTCCTTCCTGTATTCGTTTTTCTAATTTACTATCCGAATTAACTAATTTAGATTCTATGTTTTCAATTTTTTCGCCATGTTGAAGCGACATTGCGTTTAAGTTATCTACACGCGATTCGACGATTGTCAACTTTTCGCATTGTTGGTCATGTAAATGTCCCAATGTCACAACGCTCTCCTGTAAATTATTAACTTTGGAATTAATTTTGTCGCCAGATTCTTTTAATTCCCTCTGCATTTGGTCGACTTGATTATTAAAAGACTCAATTTTACAATGAATAATATTGAATTCAGCCGATGTATCCACCCGTAATTGCACTATTTCCTCGTGTATTTCCTGACGAAAATTCTTCAATTCTAATGACATTTTCGATGTCATTCCTTCCAATTTAGCGTTATTTTTTTCTAATTTAGTATTAATATCTGAAGTAATTCCCTCTAATTTAGTATTATTATGCTCAAGTTTTGCGTTCATTTCTGCTAACATTTTAAGAATTAAATTATTAGGGTCCATATTTCCTAACGGTGCAGCCATTATTTCCTTTTCTTGTGGTTCAATCTCAATAATTTCACGCGAGATTTCTCCCTCGGGATTAGTATTAGCAGACGCCATATCATCTACATTAACATTCTCCATACGCAATTTTTTGCTCCTAGTATCCATTTTGAATTCTAATACAAATTAAAATCTCTCTGTTAAATTATTTTAAAATCACACCAATGAAATGGTCTTGGCTCTTTCTTATAATTAACAATTAATTTCAAATGTCAATCCATAAATTTCAGATTCCCTTTGGATCACTTTATTATAATTTATAAGACTAATTTTATCCGTGTCACCAATTGTTATAAATTATAACAAATTATGCATCACGTTGGCGCGCCATTTTGAGATATACAAATTTTCTCTCTACATTAATTTCTCGCAAAGATCTTAGCGTCCGGCTTGCTGGGTCAATGGGTCACGATATATTATAATCCTTATTACCTTTACAATGGATTATAGGATCCGCAGACTATACAGCGCTGCTGGGAATCTGAAATAGAATGATTCTAATTCCTAGTTCATTACTGTTTGGATTGACTAAATGAAAGATCACTTTCTTTTCTAAAGAACAAAATTTAACAAAGTTTATTGTTACCTTTTTGCAAACAATATAGTGAATTTAATAAATGATTTTGATGTTAGGCCTTTTATTAAGATATCTTTGAATTTAGAGTTTTATACCGCGGTTAACTTATCTATTCTTCGTTGATGTCCCTCGAAGACTTCTCAGTCGAAATATCTTGCGAGCTTGCCGTAGTCCAAAGTTCCAAGAAATCCTCTTCTGCTCCTATCCAAGATGGTGTAAAACTATCAAAATTATCAGTCCCGATTACGTCCTATGACATAGTCCCGAAATCTATAACTCGATCACCACTCCCGACAAAGTTCCAATTTATGCATCAATATTACTTCCACATGCAATATCTGCAATATTATTTACTGTCCTTAAACTTTCACGATCTGAAAACCCGACTCTGACTATCTGCACTCCACTCGCTCCCACTCACAACCTACGATCCGTTCAGACACGCGATGCCGGTCAGAATGAAATCTTCCTGCTTGATTCATCCGCGAAGCTTCCTATTAAACTCCCTTCTTTTTTTTCATAACATTTGACCGTCATTCTCTCACCCAGCCAATCCATGCGTTCGTTATATTTTGGTGTAGCTGACCTTTCGATCGTCTAAACTTCTTAATGCATATTCCACCATATAGTCTTCAAATAAATGTTAGTTTATATTCATGTGACATATCGGTATGTCACAGTATATTTTCCTCTTTGCCTCTCTTCCTTTTTCCTTTTGCCTCTCTTTTTCCTCTCTCTATATTTTCCTCTTTTTCTCTCTTCCTTTTTCCTTCTGTCTCTCTTTCCCTTCTCTTTTTTCCCCATCTTTTCCGTCTTTTTACAGTCATCTTTTGCCCCTCTTTCCCCTTCTCTTTTTCCTCACTTTTCCATCCCTCTCTCTTTTTCTCTCTATATTTCCCTCCCCTTCTTTCTCTCTTCCTCTCGCTTCTCTCTCCATCTTGCATTGCTGCTTCCTCCTGGCCTCCTCAGCCTCGCCCTGCGTCACACGGCAACGCCCAGCAATAATGAAGTTGGGTTCCCGTGATTGGGAATTGCATGTAACTGAAGCGCCATCTTGTGCTGCAGCGCCTTCTAGTGGAGTTACAAAAATTGAACAGCAAAAAAGCACATAGATGTGCCAACTTTCATGGAGACCGGTCGCACGGCCATCCCCCTATGCTTACTCTGTGATTCTACCGCGCCGCTGCTGGCCTCTGGCGGAATATATAAGGAACCCGTCTCTTAGCGACAGGCGAAAAATAACGCCCGTTGTGCATCTACCAGCATATTATTTAAATTATTTATTTTCCGCATTTGTGTTGTATTCATCTTTACCAAACTTTGCAAGGACACTGCGTCAAATCCTGAAGAAGAGCCTGTAAATATTTCGTATCTATTCATACACTCATTTTTGTGGAATCGATGTCGATTACATGTCGTTGAATTCACTTTTATTAGTATAGATTAAGACGTAGTAGCGCTTCAAATTCAACATCTTTCTTAAAAATAAGCGAACAAAACACGTTTCCTTCGAATTTAAACTTTAAACATTGTGTATTCAATAACTGTGTTTTCAAGTAATTTCGCTCTTAGCTTATCTTATGTTTATTTTGTTGTTTATAATTGCCCTTATGTATATATTTCTGTTCCATGTAAAAATATTTGAATAAAACAATGTTAATTATTAATAGTACTTATATTTATGAAATTTCATTCGTGAAATAGTCTTAGTAAATTTCACTCGTGATTTCGAAATTGTTGATAAATTCCCTCCTCGCTTCGCGAGTCGGGGATTTATCGACAATTTTCAAATCACTCGAGGAATTACCTTTGACAAAGTTCTAACTGCAAACTAATACAGTATTTCAAGTTACTTTATTGCGAAGAAGGCATGAAATTATATTATTTATATTATTAATAATGTTGAGTTCTACATGAAAAGTGTATTAACGTCTATTTGATCTTGAAGATGTAATTCTACTCCCTAATACCAATATTAGATTTTTTCTACCTTAGTAGATATGAATGATGTACAAGTGAATGTACACAATCGAATTGCATATTACACTGCTATTAAGAAAGTGTATGGTACCTTTTGAGGTGATAGTAGGGCGTTCACGAAATGATATAGTGACGGAAGAATACTAGATGTACTCGTCGAGATTTATTTTAGTGTATTAGTAACTTTGTCAGATTCATGCGTTCCTCAGAACAGAAATTCCGTGTCATATTCTATGTTGGATTCTTAAGGGAGAGCCCAAATATCTCATCAGTGACACTGAAATATTCTGTGCCAGGAATTCGCGCCGCATTCATGCGTGCGAAAGTAGATAACACCCATAGCGTAACAGAGAAAGCAGATAGATTTTCATTCACATCTTGAACTAAACAATTGCTGAAACAAGTGAACCGACGGAATCCTTATGCAAGTGCAAATGAAAGAATTCAATGATTTTGCGGTAGTATTAAAATTGCTCAAACTCGAGACCATACCATTCATAGAAGTAGCGTGTCTTAAATTTGATCACATCCTGCGTAAAGTGAGTTACACCACCCACAAGATCCTGAGCATATTGCATGCATTAAATACAGTGAGAATAAAGGACTTTTCTCATCAAACGATCTGGTCATCGCAGTGTATTTGAAGTAAAGGCAGAGATCCAAAAGATGACATCAGAAATATCTGATCTCAAGAAGAAGGATTTGATATCTATGTTCCCTTTAATGTCTCTTGTAGATATACAGCACTAGTATACAGCAATCCTCCACTTATAACATCTTTTGACGAGCAACTTTTATGTGGCATAAGAGTTGAGAAGATGTTATTAATGTAATGTAGAATGTCTAAGAATTGTCCGGGATATAATTTATTTCTGTAATTGAAAGGATTAGTGGAAAGAGAGAACTTTCTTTCAGGAAAAAGTGAATTCATAGCATATTATGAAAGACAGAACAGTCTTCTATTACTGTAATTTATTAATGATGGGTGAAATATCTTCAATTTGTAATAGAAAGTTATTAATAATATGATTGTCACACTTTGCTGTAGTATTTCTAACAAATTTATAAATATCTCAGAAACATGTAAATGAAGGACTGCTCCTTTTCCCTCTAATCCGATTAATAAATGTTTCGAATGTTCATTATTGTCCTCAAAGTTATAGAAAACTTTTTGTATTTATTAACAGTGTAAACTAAAATACAATTACTACGAGAAACATCTATCTACATTTACAACCTTATCTCCCTCAAATAATGAATTTTTTTTAAAAACAATAGTATGATAAACTTCTACATTTACTTACAACTTTGTCTCGCACCGAAAATCCATAATGGAATGTCACAGTTCTTACTGCAAATTTAAATTTTCAAAATAAGACGTGTAAATAAGCAGGGAGCATATGCAAATATAAGTTCACTCCTTTAAGGTATTGTACAAAATTAATTGTAAGTATAAGTAACAAAATCTTCATATTTTAATAAATTGTAACTTCGATGTTTTGTTTCTCGAAATCATGGTAAAGTCAGAACTTTGTCAAACCCAGGCTACGATTAACATTTCGGTTGTACCATTATGATCTTTGGGCGACGATAGATGGTAGCTAACAGGAGGGTGGGATAAGACCGAAAAGCTAACCCAGATTAAAGAAATTAGAAAACTAACTAGTAGGAGAAATTCTGAGCCATTCTGTAGCACCACCAGTTTATTGTCTTAATATTGCAGTGGTCTTAGGCATTTGCAGAAAATGCGGTCTTATTCTCTTTATTCCTGTTAACGTTTACTGGAATCAAAATTTAACGGCAGTTGAAATGGAAAACTTTTACAACTACTGAATGTGCGATTGTTTATTAAAGGGATGTTAGACTTGAAAATAATAATTTTCAAATTTGGTACACTGGTGGACACTCTAGGCCCAGTTAATATTATTCGTCACAAATCAGTTTATACACCGTACTAGCTTGAATGACTGCAGATTGCTGCGATGCACGTCGCCATACATTTTTTTTTATACACTAAAAACGACGACAAACGAACATCATTCGTGTCTTCGATTAATTCTTAAACGCAATTGAAGCCACACACTAAAATACATTTTAGGAATAATGATCAAGGACACGTTGTTACGGTGTATGTCCCAATTAACAAAATTTGTAACTACGGTGCCGGTAACATGGCACTCTGCACCATGCTTTTCTGATTGTTTTGTTGTTGTTGTTTTTAACTAAAGTTGCTACGGTGCCCCTAATTCGTTCTTGCCCACAAACTTTGTAACTACGGTGCCAGCAGCATAGCACTTGGCGCTATGCTGTTCTCAGTTTGTTCATTCTGAGCAGCAGGTCTCTATGGTGAACCTTGTCATAAACATACTTTTGATTCTGTAACTAAGGCAAAATACACAGCGTCCATTTTCATTCTACATAAGATAATGATATTATTTACTTACATGCATAAGTTATTTACATCATGCAAGACAATATTTCACCACGATTTTGATTTTAATTAAAAGCTTCAAACAAGGGGCTTTTAATCGGCCCGGTGGTCGAGAGCGCTAATGCAGCAGTGTCGTAGTGATCTCGGACCGAAGGGTCGCGGGTTCGAGTCCCGCCTCGGGCATGGTTGTATTTGTCCTCGTCTTTTCACATCTTATCATCGCCTTATCGTTTCATTTTCTTAGTTACCATACCGTTTACTCCAATAGTGGTCGCTAATGACCCAGATGTTGATGCGACCTTAAATAAAAAAAAGTTATAAGAGTTTTAACACAATGATGTGAGATGACACGTTTAGTGCCTTCCTATTAAATTTTGGAACTACGGTGCGGGTAGCATACCAACACATGGCGTGACATTCACTTTTCTCGTTTTGAATAAGATTTCTACGGTGTGACTTGTTTATTTTTGTGTATTTAGAACTCCTTTAAATTGTGTAATAATAACTTATTCGAAACAAATGAGTTGGGAAGTTTTTTCCCCCAGAGCCGAAGTTAGTGAAAAAATCAGTGTGAGCCTGACTCTCCCAGTCTACGGAAGTGTTATTGCTGATGTGTTAATGTATTGGGTCAGGTGCGCTGTCAGTTTTGGTGGAGGCAAGTGAACAGTTTTTTAGAGGAGGCAAGTGAGTATTTTGTCAAACTTTATTACCAGCGCTAGTATTTGCACGTAATTACATATTTGTGTGTTCATTAGTTGCAACGAAATTCTTTCATGTTTATGGATTAAGCTTTTTGAGGTTATTTGAAACCTATTAAGTTAATCGTATCCTTCATATTTTCAAAAATAGTGCATTTTAACATTTAAGGTAAACTCTCATTTCTTTAACAACATTTACAATTTCTATTAGTCTTTTAAAATTACGGTTGATGCCGGGTTTAAGGTGGCAGGGTTCCTTTGGTTCCTTTTATGATTCATTATTTCTCGCGATTCCTATGTTTATAGTTGCGCGATTCACTTGAATCACTGGTTGAGTGATCGACAATTATTTTGTTGGCATTGATTAATTTTCTTACGTCAAAGCATAAATATATACAATATTACTACGGGTCAAAGCCATATAAAGCTATACATTTAACAAATTATGAATCATTTCATCTTCATCACGAAACCTTTAAAATATCAATTCACACTGAAAATAACATTTCACAACATTTAAAAATAACTATTGTTAAAATGTGAGTTTGCTTGCTGCTTGAACTGAAATATAAATATAGTAATGGGGTTAGTAATTAAACAGCCTTCTATTAACACATTCAGTTGTTACTATAACATATGAATTATTTATGTTCAAAGTTAAATGACAAGAAGTCTGTTGAAAATTTGTTGGCGTGAAATTGTGTGTATTTTTCGCATTTCAAGTCTTCTTCAAATAGGTTTGTGTGTCTACTGAGATGGAAGGTATGAATGCTGGTTTTATTTATGATTTGCGCCGAGAGGGAACTTTGAATGTGATCCAGTGTTGGTTTGATTGCGTCTCGACGTGTGCAATGTGTGCAAGAGAGATATGAAATTTACTGAGAGAAAGGATAGGATAGATGGTTATGAGTGGATTTGTCGAGTGAGAGGCGAGAATGGTCATAGCGTGAAAATGTCTGTGCGAAAGTATTATTGGTTTGAGAGGAGTCACATGGAGATATGGAAGGTGCTTCTCATTACCTACATGTGGGTGATGAAAGTAAAGGTTGAACACATATGTTTGGATGCTGGTGTATGTGAGAGTTTACTGATTGGATGAGTTTTTGTCGGGAGTTGAGTTTTGAAGTGATTGAAGATGAAAGTCAACCACTGGGTGGAGAGGGTGTTGAGGTTGAAATCGATGAAAGTTTGGTAAAAGAAAGTATAATAAGGGCAAAATAGTGGAAGGGAAATGGGTGTTTGGTGTGGTTGAAAGGGGTTCCTTACCCCAAGGATGGTAAAAAAAGTTACAGCATCTGGAAATATGTCAAATTAGATTGCGCATTTCTTACGTAATTAGTAAATAAACAATAACATTTGAATGTTTACCCAAGCACAGCACCGCGACTGTGCACAGATCAGGGTCTGGCTACTCGAAGTTGCGTTTCAGTGTGAAGCTATTTCATTTCAATTAAAGCTATCAATTTCAAATCAATGATTTACAGTGTGATAATTTTGTACTGAGAACTATTTTATGATACTTGAATAAGTTTCATTTTATTACTTTTTTAAATAGCCAGGAATGAATAACAAACAAAGGGGTAAAAGAATATCTACTTTCAAGAATTATTAAGCAGCTGCATAGGATCGCAGAATAAACGAATTAGGAAAGAAACCTGAAAATGAAATATAAAATGCTCTCTTAGTTGCAGAAAGTGCATTTAGATAAATAATCCGCCAGGACTCATGCACATCTGTAAAGCGATAAATTATTGGAGACATCCCACTTTAATGAAAATATTATTGTGGAACTGGAGTTGGATGAAGAGTATGTAAAGAAACAAGATAGTTAGCAAATAGTGAGAATGCTCATTATATTTGCATTAATTATTTTTATTTTTATTGAAGAAATGAAGCTTATGTAGGAAAAGAGATGTGTAAAACTGTGGAGGACGCACGGGATAATTTAAGACAACAAATCTCAGCTCTTAACGTGCTTCATGACAAGAAGAGAAGACTTGCCGGTAAGTACGTGTACACGTCACTTTACTGTAAGATAGGACATTGTCAGATGGTTCTTATCATTTCAGTCATTACTAAAAGGTGCTCGTCAAGGTAATTCGATTTACTTTATTTTTTCAAAGTAAACTACTGACATGTGGCAGAGAAGAATAATCTGCGAAATTTCTTGAGCTCTATAATCTCAAGAAACTCAAGAAACTCTATAAACTCAAGAAAGCGTGCGCAGATGATTTTCTCCCCCATACGTCACATACAGTTTTTGACTGTTTTTGACTAAATAATAAATCTCTTCCCCACCTTGTAACAATATATGGTTGAATGGTGAATAAAAGCTCATCAGAGAGGAAAGCGTCGAGACTATTTGCATTTAACCAGGTTCGGCATTAGATATTTTCCATCACTTTGCATGTGAGATATAGTTTGAGCCCGCCCTGAAGCTTACAGGGAACATTCCCTGTAGAGCTGCGCTATCCGGTTGTTTGCACTCCGTAGATAGTAACTGCATTGCACATACATTTCTCATTTTTCATAATTCGTAATGGGAAATTGTATTTGCCAACACCTTCTCTGATTTTTCTAAAGAAAGTTTAGTTCGTAAATCCTTTTAAGGAACATACATCCTATTTAGTGTAGATACTGAGAATATACATACCAAGAAGAGATAGCCTGGAGCATTTTATTAAATCTGTTTAGAAATTTAATTGTTGTTCGTTTTAGTAAATGTTTAATACTTAACATTCAGTAAAGAAGAAATGCCGACAATATTACATTTTAGGTTATTTACATACCTTTAGCAGACAATAGAAATACTGAAGTTAATTTGTCTTTTAGGTACTCAATATAAGGCGACTGGAAACTTAAATATGTAAAAAAAATCAAGAATTATTGATGAGTTTCCTTAATTATTGATGAATGCCATTCCCCTTCATAGCGTCTGTTCGGCTGCTTTGTTCTCTGACACACATCACAGGAACTCGCTAGCTGCCGAACCTCTCTCCCCATGTTTGGCCAATAGCAATAATCCGATAATATTTGGGCGATCTTCCCTCCTCCAAAATGCCCGTAATGTTCATGCGTAGAAATTGCCAACTCCGATTCTCCTCCGGAATCCATATTCTAAATTTCTCTTCCGGGCCGTTAATTCTTCTCAATAGTATGCCTTCGTAGATCTTCCGGTTGTTCACATTCTTATCTTTGTCCTTTCGGATTAGGCTCTCATCATAAGGCTGATCGGTAACCAACTTCATCACCTCTCGTACAAAACAGTCGCGGTGTTGCATCGCGATCACCGCCATCGTTGTCCACTGTGGGTTTATTTCCCGCACCCGAATGGCTGCCACTATATCCTCAGACTCCCCTTTCTCTTTTACCTTTATCCTTGACAAATAATCTGGAAGCAGGTTCTTCCGGCCTTCACAATACTCGATTTCAAATTGAAATTGCTGCAGCCACAAGGTCCAGCGTAGCAACTTATCGTTGTGGGTGTGGCTTCTCATGAGAAACGTCAACACTTTGTGGTCCGTAATATTCGTGAATGGACGCCTTACTAACAACGTCCTAAATTTTCGGGTCGCCCAAACAATAGTTACGGAACTTCCAGTTCCGTAACTCCGAAATTGCATTCACTTCCTTTCAATGTACGGCTATCTAAAGCGACAATCTGCTGTTCTCCGCATTCGCCCAGTTGAAACAATACCGCTCCCAATGCGAATCCACTACTATCCGTCTGCAGATACATACGGCGACGAAAATCAGGATACTTTACTACATGCGTGCGTTCGAAGGCCTCCACTAGCCGCTTGAATGCTTCTTGGCATTGTTGAGTCCACTGCCACCTGCTCCCTTTCTTCAACAGGTGCAATAACGGCACTACCTTCTTCGAATAATTCTTGACGAAGCGCGCATAGTAATTACATATCGCGAAAAGTCGGCGCAATCCTTGTACATTCTTGGCTGGCGGTAAGTTCCGAATCAACTCTCTCTTGCCTTCCTGCATCTTCATGCCTGTGCTCGAAATTTCATGCCCCATAAACTTCACTTTTCGACGACAGAACTCGCACTTCTCCAAATTCAATTTCAAATTATACCTTTTGAGAACGCTAAATAGCCTTATTAAATTCTCTAGGTGGGATCCTAAGTCAGGCGAGAACAAGATAATATCATCAACGTACATCACCATGGTGTTCTTCAGATCCGTCGGAATGACGTCATCTAGATACCTTATCAACGCCGCTCTCGAATTCTTCAATCCGAATGGCAATCGCGTAAATGAATTCACAGTTCCTTCAAATTTGAAGCGGATGTACTGCTGACATCCCAGCTTCTACTTCAATCTGACAATATGCGGATGAAAAATCTAACGCACTGAATACTGTTGCTCCGCCTAACTTGATGACCATCTCATTAATAGTAGGTGGCGTTTCGTATCGCGGAATTGTGACTGCATTTAACTTTCTCGCGTCAAGACAAATGCGAATGCTCCCGTTCTTTTTTATCACTACAACTAATGGACTAACATACGGGGTTATTGCCCTTTTAATAACTCCCTTTTGCTCCATCTCCTTTATTAATTGGCGCACTTGTGCATGATACACTTGCGGTACGGGGTATTGCTTAGCAGTAAACGGCGTAGTATCTTTCAATTGCAGCTTAAATTGGTAGCCCTTCACGGGCTCCGACGACTCCCCAAAAACTTCAATAAATTCTTTCAGCAACTGGCGAACTCGCACCGGGCAGTCTTCTTGGTCAATGACTTCTTCCGCGACCTTTTCCACATTCTGGAGAATCTCTTCTATGATAGCTTGTAGCTCGTTTCCTTCAGCATCCGCCCCATCAAATCCAGCGACCACTGAACTGCTTTCAATAGAACCTCTCGATCGTAGCGTAACTTTCCTTGTACCTACGCCGACAACGGCTTGGTAAGCCTCCAATGCGTCCACACCTATTATGACGTCACGGATCAGCCCCCGGACAACGATTGCTGCTACCTCTATGGTCACTTCCCCGAAATCCAACTCCAATCAGATTTGTTTTACTGTGGTATTCGCCGCTTTCCGATTAGCCATTATAACACGAAGCTTCCGCGTCGGCAGTTCGACTAACATATACCCCTCCTTCTGCACCTTATTACAAAATTCTTCCGATACTGCACTGATACTACTGCCCGAATCTACTAATGCCCGAACCTCTCTTCCGTAGCATACGCCTCGCAAAACTAAACACCTGCTCGGCCTCACGCCTTCCATTTTTTCTCCTCGGAGCAACTCGTTTCCCTCAACCACGATACTAGCTGTAGCTACAATTGTCACGACATCCTTGTCACTTTTGTTTGGGTCGATCCACCTTCTCGCACCAAACGCATCTAGTTTTCCGTTCTCGTGTCTGCCTCCCACCGGTCTTGCACCACTTCCGCCTTCGTCTGGTTACGGTCCTTCGCATCCTGCTCCGGCCATTCTACACCTGCGCGTTCCTTTATGCTTCGTCTTCCTTTATGCTTCGGTACTTTATGTCCACCTTTATGCTTCGGCTTCCGCTGCACCTGTCCCCCTTGCGTCTTCTCCTCCCGTCCTCTGGATTTATCTTCGCGCACCTCTAACGCGCATACATAATCTTGTCGATACCGTCCCCCGTTGTATCGATGGCCGCTACTACCGCTACTTGAATTCTGATTCTTTCCGTCCTGCCCGTCACGTTCATTTTCGTCGTTCGCTTGATCGAACCGGCTCACTCTTTCTATCAACGCGTCGATCGTGTCAGGCATGTTATTCCATAGTAAGTTACGAATCCCGTTCGACATCTGTCGAATGAGGATTCTAATAATTTCCGCCGGATTAAATACCTCACTGCACACTTTGAATGCGCTCACTTTCCGAGTGACGAAGTCGCTCATGCTTTCAGTACCTCCTTTGCGGTAGCGTTCCGACCTCAATCGGTACTTCAACTCAAATTTATGGTGTTGATTCCAGTACCTCTCTAAAAATTTGGAACGCCACTCCCCATAAGTTCGTGGTGTTGGTGTCAATGCCTGCAACCAATATTGCGCTTTTGAACTGAGCGCCTCCTCCACGAATCGTAATTTCACTACCTCCGGAATATTATTTACCTTAAAATAATGTTATAATGCAGTTAGAAACGAGTACGACTGCTATTTACTTTCCCCGTGGCAACGTAAGTAATTTGGTAACGTTGCGTGTCCCATCATATTGCCGTTACCGTTCGACCTGCGTACCGCGTATACTTGCTGCTCTAATTCCATGATCTTCTGTAACATCGCTTCATCAGTCTCTTTCGTTGGTCCTGCGCCTGCTAACTTCAAAGTATCTATTTCTCCCTGGACAGCCGTTATAATATTTTCATCTATCCCGTTGACAGATTTTTCAATGCGACCCAGACGAACATCCTGCTGTCGCGACACTTTCCTGAATTCCTGCACATTCTTGTTGCACATTCTTGTTGCAGGATAAGTGCGCCTCCTGCAGCTGCACCGATTGATGCACGGTACCTACGGCTGACCGGATTTCACCCACGCCTGAACTGATCTGTTGATTGAAAACTTCCTGTACAGCAAAACGGGTTTCGGATGTTTCCTCTACCGCTTTCGTGTCCCGTTCCAATCGGGAGAAACGCGCGATCGTCTCAGCTTTAAACGCGCTCACTTCTTCCTGAACCTTAGACACCGCGGCATGCACTTCACTTTGCAACTTTCTCAGTGCGACATATATTCCTCTATTTTGCTCTGCGACTTCCTCGAATTTACTTTGCATTTTGCTTTGCAAATTGCTTTCTAGCCTGACGCTACGCTCTTCTATTCTGGTCAATTTATTTAACATCTGCTTCTGCATTTTAGCGTTATCGCCTTCTATTTTGGCGTTCATCTCTTGCATATACCGAAACATCATAGCGAGGGTCGGTTCCGCTACGTCTTGTGCCTCCGCTGGAACTTCACCTGCAGTCGCCTGGCTCAAAGCTGCCCCTTGCGCATTAATCGCAATATTTCCTTCCCCTTCTAATTCTACATCCTCTAACCGCTGATACTCCTCGCCACCATCGTGAGCAGAAATTGTTTCGGAATCGGACGCATCGCGTACGCTAATCATTTTACCACTGCGCGTCTCCATGTTTACGCTAATAATATTAATATTGACCCCTTTGTTAATTTAATTATGGCACGACGAACCGGTACCCGTATTCACGCCTCCACGTTGGCGCGCCAATGTAATGTCGCCTCCTCCCTATGCAACCCCGCCCAACTTGCTCATGCCCTCACGTTGGGCGCACCATGTAGCGTAACGTCGCCTCCCTATGCAACCCCGCCTGCCTTCACGTTGAGCGGCCAATGTAACGTCGCCACACACCTGATACCCTTTCTCTTAATACCTCTGGGCGCACAATGCAACGATTTCTCTTATATCCACCCCATTTGCCTTGCCCTTGCTCTTGCTCAGTCGCCCGTACCTCGGATTAGCTCACTATAATTCTTCAATCTTACCTGGGCGTGAATCGCGTGCTCATTCCATACGGACTTGAGACGGGATACCTCACGTTCGTGCCTGGGTCAATCTCTATAGAACTACTAAGAAACAACACGCATATTCGAGGCAATTGGGGCCTACTAAATGCTCATGAGCCCTACTAAATGCTCATTTGTTTATTGCAAGCAAATTTTAACACATTGACAAATAAACCCTTGGCTTGCAAAAAAGAAAAAAAACAAATAACTCAAAAACATAAATACAAACAACATAAAAGAATCCCATTCACACTTAAACATCAACAAACTTTTCATTCACACAAGAATGCGCATTCTGTCGTGACCGCATCTTATGGTTGTAATGTTAATTAATTTAATTACCAAAACTTGATCTTCGACAGAATCCTGGCGTATTTTTGTCTCGAGCATAAAAAAATAAAGTATATATGCAACTCTCTCTAGCTACGCTCGTGGCACATAGCGAAGTCGCTAGCCTTTCACCACTGAGGTCCGAGTTCGATTCCCGTCGAATCTCATGTGAAATTTGTGCCAACAGAACGAGTTTGGCTGCTTCACTAGGGCTAGTCCAACCCTTGTGAAGTGTCCTAAACCCTACCCCTATCCTTACTCCTTCCCAATTCTGGCCGCTGGGTAGTGACGCAGGAGCGCGTAGTAGGAGGCGCGTACGCGGAGATGCTACCTGGCGGTCCTCTTGACAACTGACTGCGACAAGACAGAAAAGTGATAATGGAGAATTACTCCAAAAAGCGCGCAAAGTAATGGAGGATTTACTCCACAGCGCAAAGCGCTCAACGACCCGTAAGGGTCTTCGAGACGCGTTGCGTCAAAATGGACGCAACAAATTAAAAAAAAAAACTCATGCAACTTCCCTTTGCTGCGGCGTCGCACACTGTCAGCGCCCGTCGTTGCCCGGTGTCTCGCGCACCGCCTGCGGACGAAATTTCAATTCCGCTGCCACCAGTTCCTGGACGCCACTAATTCACTTTCAAATCCGTTTCTTAGAGTCCCGGTTATTGTTTCTCGCGACTAATCACATTCCCGTTAATGTTTTCCTGTCTTACTTACGCGAAATAATGTTTTCACAATTTTGCACGTGAATTTAACAAAAAAATAATTTAAATTTTATCTCCACAATGTTCCAATGACTTCTTTTTCTCGATAAAACTCTCGAAAAAACACTTCCACTAAATATCTTGAGAAAGTCTAGAAAATTTCAGCACGACGATATAACGCGGGTACTCGCGACCAAAACTCAACTCGTTCTCGTGCTTACCACCTTTTTCACATTGTTGGTCTACAATCCGACAACTTTCTTTTTTCTGAAAACAACCGCCCATCACGGTACAACATGTTAGAAATTCATACTTCCATCGTTTGCGAACGTCTTTTCTTTCTTAATCCCCCACGTTATAAATGTAAATATTGAAATAATTCAAGTCCCGTACAAATTCCCCCGTGCCGTGACTAATTTTGCCCTAATCCAAATCTTCTGTTTTATAATTCCAGAAAGTTTGACGTTAATCCGTCCAAGCGTTCTTGAAGTATTCAATAAAAACTGAGTTTCTTTTCACAACAATGGGTGCCATGTTTTTCGTTCTTAATGTGTTACATACAATTCATACACTTTCTGATATTTCTTTGCATACTTAATTTCTCTTTGGCCAATAAAGTTCTGTTCCTTTTATATTTTTCACGTTCTGGGTCTTGCAAATCATTACAGTAATAATGTATATTTGACACCGGGCTTGAGCAATCCTCAATTCTAAGGCAAGCAACGCTTTTCATTGGCTCTTCTAGTAATTCAAGTGGCCTATCCTCGGAAGATTTCCCTATTCTCCGCCCCTTAAAAGGCATAAGAGGCGGAGTCTGTAGAATGTGGCGCCAGTCCAATAACACTTCCCTCCCCTGGAGAATGCTTGGTTACTCCCTTTTGTGGGAACACGTTCTTGTCGTGTATTAAATTGTGAAAAATAATTTAAATTCAATGTAATAAACGAATAAGAGTTTTGTTTACATTGTAATGCTACACACATTTAAATATAGAAATAAAACATGCAACTAAACAGTATACACATGTTTTAGGAAGACGAAAATTCTTTCTTATTATAACTCTAATTTGTGTACTTTTCACAGACAATATTGAGAAGTGCATCATCAATCTGATGATTTGTTCTGTAATAAATGATCTTATACCTAATTGACATGTAGTGATAGAAATTTCTGTCTGGTATGGGAAATTAAGCATGAGCTCAGTTAATTTTAATGAGAGAGCAATTTTGTGATGAAAATATTTTCTTAATGCATATATTCCAAATCCATATACTCGGACTTCCTTACATTAATTAATGTTGTTTCCATTTCCATTGAAGGCAAGGACATAACATCCCTCACGCGCCTATGTTTTGAAATGACCCTCAGAGAGGTCACTTGCTCGAGTCGCCGTGTTATTGAGCATGTGTTAATATGTCCAACTTTTTTTTGTGTCGGAGGGGCTGTGATTCTTGGGGAGATAATAGTGTAGTGGACATAGTAACAACTCTCTGCACCTAAGTGAGTTCGTTTCCTAGCGTGGACAAAACTTTTGGGGATTGGAAACCCTTCTGCGGATTTCAATTTTTCAATTAATTCAATTAATTCAATTTTTGTCTTTCATTTTGTTTGCATTTTAATCAGTTTTCTGTTTCTTATATAATTTTGTTAATGTATTTTAGGAATAAGGTTTAACTGATTCCAATGTAATTCTTGATTTAAGCTAGATTGCTGTTTCCAAGTACTCGCGGTTCAAGTCACGTCTTATTGCGATCGGAGAGATGAAGAATACGTGCATTTAGAGTGGACTGACAATATCCCAAGCTTCAGAAAAAAATTCAGAATCTCGAAGGGAATATTGATGACTAAAATAAAATATTGTAAAATGACGCGATCGTAATAGTTGTGACTGTCAATCAAATAATATCCTAGCAGAATCTATAGCAAGGGCGGCCAGTTTTGCCCGCATGGACATTCGTGTTCCTATTTATGCCTCGTGGGCGCTGCCACTCACGTCGGTAAAGCTATGACCCCCACTTTCGAAAAATTGAAAAATTTGCGCGTCATAATTTTCGGCTAATTTCAGCTCCCATTCAAAAATTTTGGGCTACCTCCCAACACCCCGAAATAAAAATTTCAAATTGAGGCTGGTAAAGCTTGCACCCCCACTTACTCAAAATTAAAAAAAAATTGTACGTTCGAAATAAGTGAATGTTGGGTTCCTGAGCCCCACTTTTCGAAATTCCGAAACTCACCCCTAAATAAGAAAACCAAAAACCAAAACCATCCCAAATTCTCAAAACTCAAAACTTCTTGCGCCATAGTTTTGGGCTAATTTTGGGCTCGAAAGGTCGATTGATCGTCCGCACGCGAATCGTTAATCTTTTCGAAGGAAAGGAGAGAAGACCAAAATTATTTTTGAGCAATGTCGACCACCCTTGTATGTGTTTTAGACAATGTTAGATTACTGGAAGAGACAGTCGTATAGTTTAGGCAGTGTAAAGAATCGTGATCCGAAAAAGTATTGGATAATGGTTATACGTTTATAATTTTTTCAAAAAGTACTAGAGTAGCCCAAAATTATTTGAGTGTCTCGTTTTATTACCCATTTCATAGGCTATTGTCAGAAAAAGTCCTGTTTCTACACGTTTTATTTTATTGATTTTTTTCTGGGTAATGTGAAAGTGCTCGAAAGGTCGAAATATCGTACGCATGAGAACTATCGATTTTTTGGAAGGAAAGTAAAGAAACCCAAAATTATTTTTGAACATTGTCAATCTCCCTTGTATGTGTTTAAGCAATATTTCATTACTGGAAGAGAATGTCGTGTAGTTTAGGTTTTATAACAATGTAAAGAATGGTGAACGGAAAGAGTTTGGGATAACGTTCATTAGTTTATAATTTTTTAATACGTACTAGACTAGCACAAAATTATTTTAGTGTCTCGTTTTATTACCCATTATATGGATAATTGTGAAAAAATGTCTTGTTTCTATACGTTCATAATTTTTAAGTTTATTAGTGCATAATATGTAAAAACTCATAAGGTCGAAATATCGTAGGCACGAAATTATCGATTTTTTTGAAGGAAAGTAGACAGGCCCAAAATTATTTTTGAACATTGTCAATCTCCCTTGTATGTGCTTTAAGCAATATTTCATTACTGGAAGAGAATGTCGTGTAGTTTAGGTTTTATAACAATGTAAAAAATGTTGAATATCGTAGGCACGAGATTTCGAGTTTTTGGATGGAAAGTAGAGAATCCCAAAATTATTTTTGAACATTGTCTAACTCTCTTGTATCTGTTTTAGACAATATTTAATTACTGGAGAAGAATGTCGTGTAGTTTAGGTTTTATAACATTGAAAAGAATGGTGAACAGAAAGACTTTGGGATAACTTTTATTAGTTTATAATTTTTTTAATACGTATTAGACTAGCCCAAATTTATTTGAGTGTCTCGTTTCATTAACCATTATGCAGCCAATTGTGACAAATGTCTTGTTCGTATACGTTCATTATTTATCAGTTTATTACTAGGTAATGTGAAATACTTCATAAAGTCGAAATATCGTAGGCACGAGAATTATCGAGTTTTTGGGAAGGAAAGGAGAGAAGCCCAAAATTATTTTTGAGCATTTTCGAACTCCATTGTGTGTGTTTTAGAATATATTTTATTACTGGAATAGAACGTCGTGTAATTTAGGTTTTATTACAAAGGAAGAAAAAAGATTTGATAAATTGTGGGATTATTTTTATTAATTTTAATTTTTTTAATCAATACTGAACTAGTCCAAAATTATTTGAGTAACGCGTGTAATTTAGAATTAGGTGGACAATTGTCAAAAAATGTCTTGTTCGTATACGTTCATTATTTTTGTGTTTATTTCTGAACAATGGAAAAGTGCTCGAAAGTTTGTAATATCGTATGCACGTTTTGAGGTTTGTGGAACTTACGTGTATGTAATTTAGAGATTATTCGATTCCTGGAAGAGAAAGTCTTGTAGTTTAGGTTTTATAACAATTTAAATATTAAAGAAATGAAAAAAATATGTGATAAATTATCTATATTAAATCTTTCATTAACTAAAATTTTGCAATTGCTTATAATGGATGGAATTGTGGCTCTAATATCTTTGAACCGTAATATCGTGTGTGTGTGTGTGTGTGTGATTTCTTCTGATCTTCTAGTTCTGAGCATGTAGAGCTTTTCAATCCCCTTTTTTGCTAAGTTGAATTTGGGTGTTTGTACTCGTAATGTGGGTGAAAAAAATGATATCGGTGTCATTAAAGACTCCAAATTATGGCGCATGATTTTTTAGTTATGAAATATTCGGGTGGTTCTCATTTCTCTCTCTCGTAGTGAGGGGTGAGTTTCAAAATATTGAGTAGTGACCCATAGAAAAAACAGAATTCAATTGTTTAGATCATGCAAAAAATTTTGAATTGAGTAAGTCAGGGTAGTAACCTAACATTCCCCTATTTTGTAATCTTAAATTGGGAGGATTTAGGGTATCAAAAATAATGTTTTTGATGTAACTGAAGAGCCCAAAATTAGCCTAAAATTATGGCGCAAGAATTTTTGAGTTTTGAGAATTTGGGATGGTTTTGATTTTTGGTTTTCTTATTTAGGGGAGAGTTTTGGAATTTCAAAAAGTGGCGCACGGGAGCCCAAAATTCACCATGTATTTTTTTTCACTAGCGATAGATAATCATAAATAGACGAATGCATGGATGTAACATACGTTAATGTTTGGATAGTATTTTGAGTATAAAATTATACTTTCAGACATGTGATTTTAAACTAAATGTACGAGATTTCCTGTTAGCAACCGTTGCAACTGTCGCATTTGGGGAAGGTTGCCTTCGCGGCGCCGGGACTTTTGCGAGAACAGGGGAAAGGCCGCGAAGGCCACTTTCGCCAAAAGCGGCAACGTCGACGGCTGCTAGAGAAAAAATTGCACGTTTAATTTCAAATCTCAAGTCTCGTAACATAAATATATAAAAACCGTTTTATACGTTTATATTATTATCGGTTTTTTACATGTTTTAGAATACATTTCTTAAGTGATTAGAATTATCAGAAAAAGAAAATTGTAAATATTATTTTATCGTATTGTAATTAACAAAAATGGTGTCTTTGCACAAGAATGAGTACTATTTACTAATTTAAAAGAATTCATTGAAATGGAGAATTAGTTCACTACCAATGCGTGAACTATTTTTTTTTTCATTTTTCCCAAAATATCAAAAAATACTAATACAGCCTTAGCAATCCGTTTGAATTCATGTAATTCCGCAGTAATTACAAAGTTAATTGTGAATGAACTTGAGTTAATTAAGTAATTTAAATTAAGTTCCGTACTCCACACTTCCTATATTGAAAACATAGGATACGGTACTGCAATGAGAGAGTAAAGTTATAAATTATGTATAATATTTCTGAGTTAGTATATGTTTCAACTCTATATTTCAGAGCTGTGTTTAAAATAATAACTGAAATAATTTAATTACCAGATGCCTCACAAACTATGGACAACCCTCATAACTTTAAACTGTGTACGATATCGAAATGCAGTTTTCGTCCAACAACACTGAAGCATAGGACAAGAAAAGTGCCCAGAGATATTGTTAGTAACATTTTTATTTTTAGATAAATTCAATCAACCTTCATTTTTTAAATAGTAGTTAATAGTTTTTCTCCTGAAATGAATAGAGCATGGAAGAGAGTAATAAAATTATTTTTCTTTTTTTAATATTTTGAAAGAAATATAGAGTAAAAAACTTCCGGTGAGTTGTAAACCCAAGACCGGACTTCAATATCAAAGGTCAGTCAACAGATTATAGTCAGCCAACAGATTATAGCCCCTCCTATATAGTAATGAACAAAAAACAAAAATGGCCAAATATTTAATATGTGACCATTAATACTAAAATAACTAGGACAGTTTGGTTAGCTGAGCCAGTACATGCTTTTTATTTTTATTTTTTGCATTTGTTTATCTTGGGTTAGCCAAACTTATATTACATAATAATATTAAGTTAATGTAAGAAACTGTAGTACAAATTATTAATTTTCAAGTTCTAGCAAATTTCGTGGGATGCAGAAATGTAGTTGACGAAAAAATGATCAGTTTAACTGCAGTATGGGGTTAACTGAGCCACTTACTGTGGTGAAGTGAACTATTAAGAGTACATTGAACACAATTTTACGAGTATATTATAAATAGGGGACGGATTTTAATGAAATATCATTTTGACTTTCTCGTATACATACGCATTTGCGATGTAATATACCTAGTGTAGAGAAAGTTATGTAATGCTGCGCGAAAAAACGATGGATTTTTGGCAGAAAAATATTACCGGGCCCTGATAACAAAAAAGTGGATAAATCCAGTTGCTAAATTAAGAGAAAAATCCTCTAATACGTGGTGTACCCAGAATCCCTGTTTTGTGGGTCCTTGATGGCAAAAACCCAATTGAAATCGAAACGCCCGCCGTCTGTCCGTCTGTGAATACTACTAGCGCTTAAACCATGCGTAGGATTTTTTTCTTCAAATTGAAGTTCCCTGTCTATCTATCTCTAGTTGCAGCTTTGAAATTTTGAAAAGCATTCTTTGAAACTTTAGGGTACTTTACATGAAGACCCACAGACATTCTCGAAATTTTCTCAAAAATTTTGCTCCAAATTTTTTCTTTAAATTTATTGTAATAGTAGAGCAAAATACATTTATAAAGGGGGCATATGTTCTATTTTCACGGTTAACAGGATTTTCGAAAATTGCAAAAGTTTGAATTTTTCTGGCGTCTTCCCACAACTACAAAATTGCAGATTTTTCCGTCAAATGAAATTTGTTGTCCATAATTACGTCTTTCATTAAGGTCTTTTACATTGTTTTGAAAATTTTAATAGTTTCCTCGCGTACAATATTTGCAATTAAAAAAAGTTCTCTCTCTTGTCTCTCACGTAGCTCATATTTTCATTAGAGGAAATTTATTCACATTATTGAATTTATGTATACATATGCTCTAAATAATGTTGAATAAAATTTCTCGAAAACTCAACAATTTTTTGTGAAAATGAGCACCAATTTCCGCATTTTCAGAAACGCTCAAATGCCATTTTCTCAAACATTGCTCCAATTTTTCGCTTCATACGTTTTCAACAGATTGTAGTATGACGATATATTTTTAGTATGACGTTAAGTTCATTTTTAAGTACTCCTTTTTTTAAATTACACAAATGTAATTTTTATGGACATCTCACACTGTTAATATGCACATTTGCATTGATTTGTATACATTATTGCATTTATAAGTGGAAGTGCTTCCAATGACTTCGAATGAAGTTTTTCGAAAACGTTTTTCTGTTGTTTTTTTTTCTTCAGTGACCAACTATTTAAAGTGGATAATCCTATTATATAATTGTGCCATTGTAATTTTTTCATTGAATATATGCTAATTTTATTCGTATTTTATCTGATTCGTTGTGTCAAGGGTTCAGACCTTTCTCATACCCAAAAGATCCTGCTTCCTGAGAATTTTAAGCTCGCTTCAACGAGCATTCATACTATCACGCTCTCCCCCACTCGTGGAAGGTAGTAGGTGGGTGTATATAATTGTTTTATAATTATTATTCCAATGGTAATCTAAGTATTATAAAATATGAAAGTAATAAATATTTGGTCGGTTTCTTGGTCGAGGGGACGAAGTCCCCAATTCTACGAAAATTGACCAATTGATTAACAAAAAATTAAACTAATGTTAAAACGATAATAATATAGATTACAATAAATACTATGAACATCGAAAACAGTACACTGATTTTTGGAAGGTTTAGAAACCTGTAAATGCCTTTTATCCAAAACAACCAATTTTTGGACTTGATCACTTTTATCAATAATCCTACGATATTTAAGAAGATATTTAAACAGTAAAAAGATAAAAATTGCCTTTACATATTTATGGGCTTTAAGAATATAATATAAATTTATTGGGGATCCTATTGTATTTCATTTCAATCATCTATGTCCCCGTCTGAAGTTGGGACTCATGGCAGTTGCTTAGGCCAAAGGACGGCCTTCCGTACAACTAGAAAACTAGCAGAAACTTCTGCCACATAATACGAAAGATGTGTTAGAAAGAATAAAGATATCAAGTTTAGAAATTAAGAATACTCTTTTTATTTCCTTATATTACAAAAGTTCAAAATGTTACCAACTCTCTGCTATTTGGAAACAAAATAAAATAGCCGTTTTTGTAAGCTTAAAAAGTCTTCGTACACGCCTGTTGAACAAAACATATTAAGTTATTTAATACTGGGTATGAATTGCATTTTCTTTGATTATTGTCTCTAGTCTTTGCAACATAGATTTCAGCAACGTTACCGTAGTCGCAGGGTCAATTAAACTTCGATCTTTCAGACACGCATGTTTAATATTTTTTTATTAGACAAACTCGGTTTTCTATTTTTAATCCCAGAACTGACCATATATGACCTACAGGGTCATATGTGATCAGTGAATGTCAGGGAATTTAAGAAGTGAATGGATTTGCTTTCTTAGTGTTTTAGGGTAGCTATGATCTAGTGGCGCCTCTAGAGGGACCAGATTAGTAACCAGGGAGGGCACCAAATATAGAATATTTACCGCTTAAATGTCCGACCTACTTTCAGTACTGGACATTTGATTGATGCACAAGTCTGGTCTAAGGGATCCCAATTCTTTTGTTAATATTCTGTCTTCATAATTCATGTTTCTGTGGGGTAAATATATTGCTTTATTCATGTTAAAAATGGATGACGATTTTCATATTGTTTTGTGAAATTTTTAATTTAAAACACGTTTACGAATTCTCGTACATATCAAAATTCAACCAATTTCACACAGAAGCAGTAAGGAACAGATTTTTTAAACACCGTGCCAACATACGTTCCTAACGTGTTTGCAAATATCAAAATTCAGGTAGACACATGGCGCGGTCGCACATGATTTGTGACCGACGAGTGCAATAAGCTCACATAATTCCCTCTCCCTTTCTTCCCTACGATGAAGAAACCATCCTTGTGTTAAAGGGCCAAGCGGCGGCCACAGGCCTCCTGTGTCCAATGCCCTGTTGCCAAATCCTGGACTGTTGCCACTTGCTCGGTTATCGCTTCCGAGCAAGGTTAACAAAAATTATGCTACCGGCCTGGATAGCCGTTACACCTTTCTGCCGGAAAATAAGAGTTTCAGTGCAGCTGGTTGGTTTGGTTTGGTATGGTTTGTTTTTTTCGTGTTTCCGGGCGCGTCAACTGCTTTGGTCATTAGTCCCGTCATTAGTCCGTTAGTGTAGTGCATGTGTTTTCTCGGGAAATGGCGGTGGTCTTCCCCCGCTGGATGGCGAGATCCGGCACCGACCTACCGTCGGTTAGTGGGGTTTCCCCCTAACCAGGACTCTCCAGCGAAGCACCGCCCCAGCCGGGAGAAGCTCTAAGCTCCCGACCGGTCTCCCGGAATATGTGGTAGTGTAGTGCATGTTAGTGTGTGTGTGAGGGGGAGAGGATAGGACAAGGAAGAGGAAGGACAGATCGCGCGCGGTCCGTGACCCGTTTGGTAGGGTACTGCTCCGGCATTCGCCTGGTGTTGATCGGAGAAACCACGAAAAACTACCGATCAGAGCAGCCGGCCGCTGGTCCTCCAGGCAGCGACTGAATTCGACCTAACTGAAAAGCTGGTGTCGAAAATCCTGCCCCGTCAGGACTCGAACCTAGGACCTCACGGTCAGAGGCGCTGCAGTGACATCAGTTGATGCACTCAGCTACCGCTCCCGGTGGTGCAGCTGGTAATTAGTCGATTCTCAAAAAATATTTAATTGAAAACAAACACCTACCGTTGACACAGTTATTCACTTTCTATTCATCTGACTACCAATACAAACAATAAAAAACCGGTCTTATTTTCTAGTTTTATTGGTAACGGTTACGTAATATATTACAAATTTTACCCTACTAATACTTCATTCTCGTAATAAACCTTAAGGAAACGAGAGATACACGGCTGAGAGACAAAAAGTATATAATTATTGAAAAACAAAACGATTTATAAAATTCCACGTCTACAATTGATTTCAAAGTCATTTGTCAGATACATACTCTAATGTACAAAATAAAAAATAAGTAGTACAGGCTAGGATTTGAATCCGAGATCTTCAGCACAAGAAGAAGCCGCCCAAGCAAACACGCAACGAAATTGTCCGTGGGCAGGTCACGTATGTAGTATTTTGAATATTACAATGTTCTTGATGCCAGAAAATTCTTTCGAAAAATCGCAAAAGCTACTGTTTATTTTTTCAGACAAAATTCTAAATAAAACGTATTTTAAAATTTAGTATTTAAAACGATTGCACTTGGAAATAAATCTCCAGCATGTATATTGGTTAGTCTCGCGACAGCAACCGACCGGTTCACATCGTGCTCCGCTCCGCTCCACTTTTAGTAGTGACAGTGAGTCTAGGGGTGTGTACTTTCGTTACGAATGTGAGAAGTAACTTCTAATATAAACAACAGTGAATTAAAATCTCATTATCATTAATTAATTTCTCAGTGTGAGTGAAGTGTGTTAGTGGTTGGTGTCGCTTTCGATCTGGGTGAAGACTCCGGCCCCGGCTCGGTAACGTGGTCGTAAGATGGAGCAAGGGCAGCCGTGCAACGAAAACGACCTCGAAGTGCATCTGGCTAAATACCTTCAACAACAACGACATCAGTTAAATGAGCAATATCAGCGGCAAATAGAAAAATTGCAGCAGGAGCTCCAAGAATCCCAGTTTAAGGTACAACGCTTTGAACAATTGATGCAATATTCCACCACTCATTCACCACAAGTTGGGGATACCGAAATGCTACAACCACCTGGCACAGAGAGCAGCGTAATGTCTACGACATCAGGAAACCCGGTACGGTGCAATTCCGATCACGTACCAAAATGGCAAGTTGTTCGTTCTGCTAAGCGTAAGCGCAAAAGCAGTGGTGGCATAGCAACTGCTCTGCAAGTGTCAAATACGAGTGAGATAAAACAAAGTAACAAGTTCGAAGCGTTACAAAGCGCTGAAAACTATTCCAACAACCTGAAGAATTACAGCAAGTAAACGATACGACTGAAAATACCCCTCAAACAAAACCGCCACCTATATTTATCCCAAATGTCTTAAATGTGCCCTCGTTCACACATTCTCTCCGAGAAGGCATCGAAGAAAATACATTTACGTACAAAATGTATAACAATGAAGTGAAAGTCAACCCAGAGACAATAGAAAGCTACAGAGCAATCATAAAATTCTTAAATGAAAAAAAGGCAATGTACCAAACGTATCAATTAAAAAAAGAGAGAGCATTTCGTGTAGTCCTCAGGCATGTACATCCATCTGATGAAACAGAGAGCATTAAAAATGAACTAGAGGAATTAGGTCATCAAGTCAGAAATATTCACAACATTCGTCACAGAGTGACAAAAAACCCAACATGCCTTTTCTATGTTGACTTAGAACCACAACGGAACAATGCAGATATCTACAAAATTACTAAACTAATGCACTCCTAAGTCAAATTCGAACCAGTAGTCGGCGGCGCTAGCCGAATGCGTTTACTACGCTCCGTGAAGTCACGAAGGTTAACCCTCCGTTGCTACTCCTGGGTTTGGCAGACCCACTCGCATACCCCCGTTAATTTTTTTTAATGTTGCCATTACTGCACGATAGTCATATGTCTTGTAGCTTCCTGTCTTAGTCCTAACAGTGTTTTGACACAGTAATTTTTTATTAATTTTGTTGTGTTACTCCTTCCCAGCCGTAATTTTGATTGTTACGGGTTTCGTGGACCCAGAGTAGCAAGCGGGTGAGTGAAATACGGGTTCGGCAGACCCAGGTAGCAACGCTGCGTGCGTATTCTTTTTACGTTCAATGCAAGTATATTGCTATCAAGATGGAGTATTATAACCTCACTATTTATATTTCAGTCATAATGGATGAAAGCGAACGTTTTCGCATTCTTGGAATGCTGGATGAAGTAAGCAGTGAGGTAAATTCTGATCTTGCCGAATCGGACGATGACAGTGATGCGGACCCTGATTTCGAAATATTGAGTGAACATGACACAGATAGTGAGGAAAGTGGCAATGAAGAATGCATGGTAGAATCTAGTGCCGAAGTAGAAAGCAGAGTATATCTAGGAAAGGATAAGACAACAATATGGAAGAAAGAAATGCCAAATCGTCGCGTAAGAACCAGAGCACATAACATCATTTCACATATTCCAGGAGTAAAAGATACAGCAAAACAAAAAAGGTCGTTTGATGGTGTTTTTAGTCTTTTCCTTTCTGATGATATTTTGAACGAAATTACTAGATGCACCAACCTATATATTAAAGATGCAAGTTCCAGATATTCATCACGCCAATCATTCATCCAGGAGACAAATGTCGATGAAATTAAAGCATTACTTGGATTATTGTATTTAGGGGGTGTTTTCAAGGCAGGAAGAGTAAATGTAGAGGAATTTTGGAATAAGGATGGTACAGGATTAGAAATATTTCAGGTGACTATGACAGTGCAGAGATTCCGCTTTCTACTACAATCACTAAGATTCGATGAAAAGGCGACACGTGCAGAAAGAAAAAGATTTGATAAACTTGCACCTATCCGGCGCGTATTTGAACTATTCAATAGCAACTGTAAATCCCACTACTGCTTGGGAGAGTACGTTACAGTGGACGAAATGCTTGTTGCATTTAGAGGTCGCTGTTCCTTCCGGATGTACATGCCTAAAAAACCTGCCAAGTATGGCATTAAAATTTTCAATCTAACTGATGCAAGAACAGCATACAGCAGCAATTTAGAAGTTTACGTAGGAGAACAACCAGATGGCCCTTATAAAGTGAGCAACAAGGCTCACGATGTGGTTGTTAGACTTTCCTCGCCTATACATGGATCTTCAAGAAATATCACAATGGATAACTGGTTTACCACTTATACTTTAGCAATTTCTTTAGTAAAAGATTTTAAACTTACCATGTTAGGAACTGTAAGAAAAAACAAAAGGGAAATTCCTCCCGAGTTCACCATTGCTAAAAGCAGACAATGCTATTCGAGTATTTTCGGCCTGCAAGAAAACTGCACAATTGTAAGCTATGTCCCGAAGAAGAACAAGTGTGTGATACTAATGAGTACCATGCACCATGACACTAAAATTGACGAGAATACTGGAGAAGCTAGGAAGCCTGAAATGATCACTCTCTACAATGCTACGAAAGGCGGAGTTGATTTGGTTGATCAAATGAGCGCAACATATGACGTAGCAAGAACTACAAGACGTTGGCCACTTGCTTTGTTCTTTTGTATTATGAATGTTGCTGCTATCAACAGTCTTATTATTTACAAATCAAATAATAAGTCGTCTATTAGAAGGCGAGATTTTCTGAAGAATCTGGGGAAAGAGCTGATTAGAAATCATTTAGTGAAAAGAACCGAAGTAAACAGTGTCCCGCCAACAATGAGAAAACGAGTCCGAGGAATGTTGGGTGAGGAAGAACCTGAGAAACAGGATGTTGGAGAGGAGGACGTCCTCAAAAAGGAAGGTGCTATTTGTGCAAGGACAATAAGTCACAGTTTTCATGTGCCAAGTGTCACAAATTTTTATGTTTGAGAAAGCACGCCAATTTTCTTTGTAAAGATTGTTTGGGCTAACAAATCAGTTTTTTACTTTTCTTACTATTTACGCTACTGTATTACAAGATTTCACGAACATTTTTGTTTACCCTATAATATAGTATACCTGTGAACTTTATAAACACAAAGTAAAATGTATGTGATTCGAACCCTAAGGGGAATATTGAGTTAAACAAAACAATTAGGTACTAAAGTACAATTAAACATTTCTTTTTCCATATTACTACGCTCTTTTTCAAAATCCTTTCCATTTCCATCAATTCCTGGCCAATAAAGTCATAGGAAACAATTCTGGGTCCGGCAGACCCAGAGTAGCAACGAAGTTGTTCTTATGCGCAGTAGCAACGGAGGGTTAAGCGCATTCGAGACTCGCGGGTTCGTGGTTGGGTGACCGGCCAGGAACCCCGGGATCTAACGCCGTCGAGTCCCTGGCCGAAGGGATAAAAGGCACTGACTGACTGCGACGTGACGAGACTTGACTAGTATTAAAAAAAGTAAAGCACGTTAATGGAGGATTACTCCGAGAAGTGCAAAGCGCTCAACGCCCCTTAAGGGGCTTGGAGACGCGTTGCTTCAAGGTGTAGACGCAACAAATTAAAAAAAAACACCCTATAAAAAAAAAAGAAATTGTGCAATGCTACAGATGCCAACAGTACAACCACAGTTGTGCATACTGCAAACGACGTCCTAGATGTGTGAAGTGCGGAGAACAACATCTCACTGAAATGTGCAAGAAAGATATCCATACAAAACCAAAATGTGCACGTTGCGACGAGGGTCATCCAGCAAACTACAAAGGCTGTAGGGTCTACCAAGAACTTATCAAAAGATCGTACCCAAAAAGTGATCGACGGAAAATCCACACAAGTAGTACTATACAAGGTCAATACAAGCCAGATATGGATGAATATCCTGTATTAAAAACTTACCCAGAAAGCAACTTGGAAACCTCACGTATTTATACTCGCACCCGAATAAAAAATGCTCAATCGTACGCCCGCGCAGTAACCAACCAACCAACCAGCAGACATCGGAAATGTAATACAAGAATCATTTTCAAGATTTGAAAAAATACTAAAACAACAAACAGAGCAGATAAGTCAGGTTCTAAATTTACTCACGATTCTTATCTCTAAAATAAATTGAATCTTTACAAGTCATCATGGCATTACAAGTTAGCAACATGGAAAGCAAATGGCCTCTTACAGCACAAACAAGAATTAATTTTATTTCTACAGAATTATAAAATTGACATCATGCTAATTAGCGAAACTCATTTTACCAAGGGGTCCTATTTCTCAATCCCCGGATATGTAACCTATAATACACAACCCCCGAATGGCACTGCTCACGGAGGAACTGCCATTATTATACGGAAAGAAATTAAACATCATGAACTAAAAGAAAACAACTACGAATACATGCAGGCAACTTCTGTCCAACTTCAAGATCTATGCGGGCCAATTAACATAACAGTATACTGTCAACCTAGGCATAATGTATCAGAGGCAATGTATGAAGCATTCTTCAACAATGTTGGATCAAGATTCATTGTTGGTGGCGACTACAATGCAAAACATGTGCATTGGGGATCAAGACTAAATACACCAAAAGGAAGATGCCTATATAACTGTGTTCTTAGAAATAATCTTACGGTAGTGTCTACTGGAGAACCGACTTACTCGCCCGCTGACAGAAGCAAAGTACCGGACCTTCTGGATTTCTACATTACTAAAGGTATTTCACTAAACAAAATCTGTATAGAGCCAAATCACGACATGTCAGATCACTCCCCTGTAATTCTGACCATAAACTCAGAAGTGTTACATCGTCCCTCGCCGCCAAGACTCTACAACAAATTCACAGGCTGGAACAAATTTCGTGAAATTTTGGATGGCATTTCACTAGCAACTGTGCCTCTGAGAAACTCAGAAGATATGGAAGAAGCCACTGAATACATGACAAAATGTATTCAACACGCCGCATGGGATCCAACACCTCAAACTGTTCAAAGCAAGCAATCGACAATACCTATATACGTTAGAGAAAAAATCAGAGAGAAACGGCGATTACGACGTATCTGGATGACAACTAGGCACCCTGAAGACAGAGCCAATCTAAACAAAGCCTCCAGGCAGCTGAAGCAGCTATTGATACGACATCGAAATGAATCTTTTGCACAATATGTACAGTCACTAACAGCAACCGGAGCAACAAATTATTCGATCTGGAGAGCTACTAAGAAAAATAAACGTCCACAAATTCAAATACCTCCAATAAGAAAGAAAGATGGAACCTGGGCAAGAAGTGCAACAGAGAAGATTGAACGACTTGCAGAACATTCCTCTTCGGTATTTGAACCAGTAACTCCACGGAACAATGCAGATGAGGAAAACGTGCTTCGATACAATGACGCTCCTTGTCAATTGTCACTTCCAATGCAATATTTTTCCACCAATAAAGTTAGAACAACTATTCAGCGCTTTATAAATCCAAATAAAAGCCCAGGTTATGATCTAATCACAGGCAAAGTCTTGCAGAGATTATCACGGACTGTTATGGAATTTATCACCTCGCTTTTCAATGCAATTCTCCAATGCAATCATTTCCCAGGACAATGGAAGATAGCTCAGATCATAGCAATACCAATGCCAGGCAAATCACCCAACGATGTAGCATCTTATTGCCCAATAAGCTTGCTTCCAATTTTATCAAAGGTTTTTGAAAAAATCCTACTCCAACGTTTAAAACCTCTACTTCAAGAAATAATCCCAGAACATCAGTTTGGATTTAGAGAACAACACTCAACAGTCGAACAAGTGCACCGAGTTGTTGAAGTTATTACTCAATGCCTCGAAAGAAAAAGCTACTGTGCAGCAGTGTTTCTTGACATACAACAAGCATTCGACAAAGTATGGCACGAAGGACTTCTGTATAAAATTAAATCCACTTTGCCCCATCCGTACTACCTTTTGATGAAATCATACCTATCTAATCGCTACTTCCAGATTAAACAAGAAGAACTATCATCCTTCCATCTTATTAAATCAGGAGTCCCTCAAGGCAGTGTACTTGATCCCACTTTGTACCTCATATACACATATGATCTGCCTATGAATGCAAATACTACTTCAGCGACTTTTGCGGACGACACAGCAATTCTTGCAGTGCACGAAGACCCACAACAAGCTTCATTAAATCTGCAAGAACACCTGAACCAACTAGAGCACTGGCTACAAAGATGGCAAATACAAGCGAACGCCTCTAAATCTAAAAATATCATATTTACCCTTTGCAAAAAAGAGTGTCCTAAAGTCCAGTTAAACAATGTTGAGCTAGCACAAGTATCCTGTGTTAAATACTTAGGATTTCACATGGACAAAAGGTTAACATGGAGGAATCACATATCCGCAAAGAAGAAAGAAGCAAAAATCAGATTCTCCCAATTATCATGGCTCATCAACCGCCACTCAAGTCTTTCCTTAAATAATAAAGTACTTCTCTACTAGGCAATCATCAGGCCAATTTCGAGCTACGGAATACAACTATGGGGATCTGCCAGCAAATCGAACATAGAGATACTTAGAAGGTTCGAGTCAAAATGTATTCGAAGATTAGCCAATGCACCATGGTACGTGACAAATGACACACTACATCGAGAACTTAAGATACCAACAATATATGAAGAAATCATCCATCGTAGCACTACCTACCAAGAACGGTTAAACAAACATCCAAATCCATCAGCCATAAATTTACTGGACCATAGTGAGGAAAAACACCGACTCAAAAGATATATTATGGAACTGCCCTTCCGTTTCGAACAACCTTCCTGAAGAAGATTTCTAGTTTATAGTTTCTAATTGCTATCATATATATATATATATATATATATATATATATATATATATATATATATATATATATATATATATATATCACATTTACTAAATGTTTTCTTAAAAACAGATTGTAAATAAACGGAAAATTAAAAAAATGTATATTGGTGGTGTTTAGAAACATATATATTGTCACCATATAACTCAAACTTTTGCGAAAAACACTCATATTTCAAGAAACGTGCACATTAGATGATTTGGTCTAATATTGAAGAGCAGATTGCATTAAGAGAGCAATATGTATAATTATCTTTGTCTAACGCAGTGTATTCTTCAGACAACGTTCATAGAAGTGACGAATAGTACACAGGAAACTGCCAGAATAGGATGCATTCGTTTCGGTACATTTTTCAGTTTTAGAGGAATATCATTGTCACACAATAGATCTTCATTGTATTTGTTGTAATAGTTGATTAATTGTATAGTAATATTTTTTTTAATTATACAATTTGTCCGATTTGTTTCACACGACTCAAGCAGGACTTTATTTACTATACGCACGAATAATATAAAACAATTAAATATTTGCAATATTGAAAAATTAAAACTTTGTAATGGAAATAAGACTTACTATGTTTTTAAGTACACGTTGCAAAGGTTGCGATAGCTCAGTGGCATCGTTACAGTGTTCCCTCTAACGTTACTGACCGCGAGGCCCTAGAGTTTGAGTTCCGACGTTGGCGGATGTTCGACTGTAGTTACATATGTAGGTCGAAAAACTTTCCGTTTTTACGAGCCGTTTTGAAGAAAAGTTTGAAAATTCTCCTCAGGGCTTCAACTAAATTAACCCCAAAATTTAAAGAATTACTTTCAAAATTGCAGGGCCTCGATTCGGGCCAGATCGTTAATGGAAAATTCATTTTGACAAAAATTCTAGGAATAGTTTACATACTAAAACACAGAGAAACAGCCTGACAGACAGACAGACCAGCGGACACATGGACGGATAGACGGACGTTTTGAAATAATATGAGTAACAACACTCTCTTGGTAACTTAAGACCCTAAAACGTGTATTTCCATTAAAATATCGACATCGCTTTACTGCAACATTACACACATACCTCTCTAAATATTACTTTTGTTACTCCGAATGTTTACGAGAAAGTAAAAATAAATATATAAATAATACGCCTTCACACACCACAGAGTAGGTTACATGCAAAAAAGAACACCAATTACAGAGCCCGAATTCCTGCCCGTCAGAATGCAGTTCTAATGCTATTACATTAACAGGGGGTCCCACCAACTATGGACCACCCCCACAACTTCTAAACGGTTCAGGATATCGAAATGCAGGCTTTGCTGAACAATGCGGAATCATGGGGCAAGTAACATGCCGTAGAGAAATTGTCAATAATATTTTTAATTTTCGAGAAATTTAATCATCTTCGATTTTTTAAATGGAACTATATATTTTTACCAGCAATGGATAGACCATGAAAAGAGGATTAAAATGATGTATCCTTTGCTAATATTTTGATAGTAACTTGAGTATAAAATTAGGCTTTCTGACATGTGATTTTGAATTAAACGGGTAATCGTGTAGCAGATCTTGCAACTCTCGCTTTTGGGGAAGATGGCCATCACGACGTCTAGACTGTTGCGTCTTGACTGAGAGGGGTGGCAGTGGGGGGTAAGAGGCATAACTGCAGCAATTCTTGGTGCAGTTACACATCACACTAATAAATCACACTAACCTAAAGATCACACTAATAAATACCAATTTTAACAATCAGAATGGAAGATTTTTCCATTTATTTATTTGGATTTAACTTGCCTTCTACTAAAATTTCAAAACATTGATCGTTCCAAAGAACGATATAAAAAAATTGGTAGCGTAAGGAAGATGATAATAATAAATATCATTTTCAAACTGAACAAGAAGCCAACCACCGTCTCTTCGCTGGTAAATGTCATTTTAATTAAAATGATCATTCGTCCACTTTGCAACCATAAGACTGCTGTTCTTGAATGGAAAAGAGAACGGTACACTTCTGTCTTCTGCATTTTCAAGTTTGAGGCAGCACTTGCCGCTATGAAATGAGAAACTCTCTAATCAGTATGAGCAGTAGCGAATGCAGATATGCATTTTTGTTAAAGTTAGGTTAATTTACACTGATAGAACTGTGAAGAGTATTTCAAGTTTTTTTATTACTTTGTTCTTCTGGTAGTACGTGTTTAAGTAGGGAGTTTAGTTACCGTAAATAATAAGAGAAAATCTATCTACCTATCTATTATTAATGAATTAATCAAGATATTACAATGAAAATCTTTAAGAATTCACTCGCTTCCCGTGCATTAAAATGATGGCTTGTTTCTGCACTGAGTTCGATTTTTGTAAGTTTAAAAATGACCTTTATTATTATTATTATTATTATTATTATTATTATTATCGTTTTCGCTGCAATATTTTTTATTTCGTTCTTTTCGATTATCGTTGATTTGGAATTTCAGAAGAAGAAAAGTTCAACTCAGATGAACAAACGGGAAAAATTTCTCATTCTGATCGTTAAAATTGATGTTTGTTCATGTTTTTCATCTCAAGATCATGAATTGCTGCAGTTACACCTTCATCCTGCACGGCCATCCCTCTCACACTCCTCTCCACAAAACAGTATCAACGTTGCGAAGGCCTCCTTCCCAAAACGGCGACTGTTGCAAAGGCTGCCCGTTTACTAGAAAATCTCATGCCAAAAAATCTAATTTTATACTCAAACTACTCTTAAAATACTAACAAAAGTGAGGGCATAGACTCCGCATAAAGAGGTAGGAGGAATTGGATCTTTAGTGTTGGATAGAGTTCACACATTACAAAAAACTCTATCCAACACTAAAGATCCAATTCCTCCTACCTCTTTATGCGGAGTCTATGCCCTCACATGCAACAACTGCAATGCCGTATACGTAGGACAAACCGGGCGTAAATTCACACAAAGGATCAAAGAACATGAACAAGCATGGAAAAACAATACCACCACAGTTTCACACTTCGCTGATCACCTAAATCAAAACAATCAAACATTTGACAAACTCATTAATTTCCATATCCTAGAAATTGAAAATAGGTACTGGCACAGATTAAAATTAGAATCCCTTCACATTCACAACAACCTAAAAAACCAGAATAATACTAGTCTTAACCAGCAAATCCCTGAACTTTCGTCACCTCTGCTAATAGACAATCATTCTGGACGGAAAACCCCGCTTAGAAATATTTTTTTCGTGGTGGCGTACGCGCAGGCAAACTATCTCCTTCGGCAGGGAAATATGACGATATTTCCATCTCGTACGTAAACGAACTAGCCCCCTCCCCCTGAGACAGAGTTCTTTCTGCCCCTTGGGATGTTGCACCAATCACAGACAACTGTGGTTCTACCTGCTAGCGATTGGTCAACGCGTCCCTCCCCCAGCCCTCCCCCAGGCCGAGGGGTGTCCAAGTTTGTCGGCGCGGTGTGGAAGATAGAATTTTGAACGACATTTTTTCTGAGGGAGAGGGTACCAACTAAAAAAGCTCCCGGATACGATATGATTTCAGCAACAATTCTAGACCATCTACCAAGAAAACTAATAGCCTTACTTACTTCCATCTTCAATGCCATCCGAAGACTAGGACACTTCCCTGATCAATGGAAAATCGCTCAAGTAATAGTCATCCCTAAGCCCGGCAAACCAACACATGAAGTTGTATCATACAGACCTATTAGTCTACTGCCAATATTATCAAAAGTTTTTGAAAAACTGCTTCTGTCACGTTTAAATCCACTTCTACAAGAAAATGAAATAATACCTCATCATCAGTTTGGGTTTAGAAAACAGCATTCGACTGTAGAACAAATTCATCGAGTAGTAAACGAAATTAGTGAATCGCTAGAAAATAAAGAATATTGTTCTGCTGTATTTCTAGACGTAAGCCAGGCTTTCGATAAGGTTTGGCACCCAGGTCTATTGTATAAAATTAAGAAAAATCTACCGTATCCTTACTATCACTTGTTAAAATCGTATCTTACAGAGATATATTTTCAAATAAAATTTAACGGTGAAACTTCAAAACTTATCCCTATAAAGTCAGGAGTGCCTCAAGGAAGTGTGCTTGCACCTTTCCTTTACTCATTATATACTGCCGACATCCCATCATCTGTAAACGCATTGACAGCAACCTACGCGGACGACACAGCCATCTTAGCTCGACATGAAGATCCAGCAGAAGCATCTCGTCTCGTAGAAGAACATCTGCAATCCATCCACAAGTGGCAGAAACGCTGGCGCCTCAAGATCAATGACAAGTCTGTCCAAGTCACCTTCAGTCTGAAGCAAGAAACGTGTCCACCTATAAAAATCGGATCGCAATGTATTCCTCAAAATGACTCGGCAAAATATCTCGGACTTACTCTGGACAGAAGACTCACATGGAAAAAACATATAAAGAAGAAAAGGAAAGAATTAGACCTAAAACTTAGAAGGTTAAACTGGCTACTTGGAAGAAAATCATCGTTAAGCATCGCAAACAAAGTAATTGTGTATAAAGCAATATTAAAACTAGTATGGACATATGGAATTCAACTTTGGGGAACAGCTCAAAATTCTAATATTGAAATATTACAACGCTTCCAGTCTATAGCCTTAAGAAAATTTGTAAATGCCCCCTGGTACGTAACGAATGCAACATTACACAAAGACTTACAGCTATAAAAGAAGAAATCAAGAATACCAGTGCAAAATACCTACAAAGACTACATAATCATTCGAATATTCTAGCCATCAACTTACTAGACAATAGTGACTTCACCAGACGACTTCAACGCCATCATACTCTAGACCTTCCATATCGACTTTAAATTATTCATTTCAGAAATTATAATTAATAGTTAATTTGTATTAATAATGTATCATTGGTGGAGTACGGTCATGGGATTTTACTCCTCTCATGTATTTGTTTATGTAAATCTATGTAATTTTGCCAAATGTTTGTTCACAAACAAATTGCAAAATAAAATATAATTAAAAAAAAAATATTTCCCTGCCGAAGGAGAGATTTTGAATGCGCGTACGTCACGACGAAAAAATATTTCTCAGCGGGGGTTTCCGTCCAGATTTATTGTCAATAGACCAGTAAATATTTAGCATTTTAGCAACAATTGTTCTAAATTTTAGCAATCGATTTGTAACTCCAGTCACACTGCAATTTTGAGATGATAATTTCAGGCACAATTTGCGGACCCTTTCCGGCCGTTCTTACGCATATTTCGAATTTGTTTATAAAATTAAAAAATTGTTGCAAAATTGTTAATTCGCGATTTTCGGCTATGGGACATCAGGAGGCTCTCCCCCTTTAGATTTGCAAAAGTTGGAAATTGTTTATAAATTTGCAAATGTTGCAAGTAAATTTATTGTTGCATCTGAATGGCATTTAAACGCGATACAAAATCGCGGAATCCGATCGCTGCCATCATATTTCGTTCTCGAGATATATGTAATTGTTTATAAGAATTTAACATCTTACAATGACTATTTTTTGCACTTAAGTCATTCGTTCAACACGAGCATACTGAAAAAAGTTCTACAATGTCGCGCTTTTGCCTAACACATACGCTTAAAAAGCATTTAACTTGTAAACAATTTTTTTTGCCAATTTAATTAGGCTAAATACATCTTATTACGGCGAGGATGAACATACTTTCATTTTGTTTTTATATTTTCATTTAAGTCCTGCAATTTGCATGTCAATATTTATCAAATAGGGAGGAAATTAATTATAAACAAATTATTTTTCAAGATGCATTACGTTGAAAGAATAGTTTCTGCTTTTCTATCAAAGGGATGTTGAGCAACCGAATAGCTGTATTATTTATTTTTTGAAAGGCTCCAGTTAAAACCGAGAATCAGAAACTACTTGTTCCCCTTGTTTAACAATTACCATTAAAAATACATACCATTAGCTGTTTGCGGTAAACTGCGTTGCATTCGATGAATGGAATTTAAGGTTTTCTAATGTAGAAATATTTATTTTGTGTGTTGAAAATTCAGCTGAGTAGAATCACTTATTACAAAATACTACTTTATTTAGAAAAGTATAGAAATTTCTAAAGGAACATATATAAACTTTAAGTTAATATTTTTAATTCAATTTATCATTCAATAATTCAGGATAATCTTTCTAAAACTTTTATTTGGATGTTTTTATTCTAGAATATTTGAATGCGAGTACATGTGCTAAATCTACACATTATCGGAATGAAATCGTGTTACATTCTCTCTTTCTCTAGATCAGAAAGTGCATGCAAACACACTTTACGCTACAAAACTAAAGATCGCTAGCGGACGTTCTAAGTATCATTGCAAATTTTAAAATATTTGTTGTTTATAAATTCAGTAAAATTGCAGGTTGTTTAAATTCTAACGTTAACCAACAGAAATATACCAGGGAACCTATACTGCAATGTGCAATTTCATTGCAAATTCTTAATACATATAAAAAGAATGGTCAAGGTTAAACTACCTTATTCGATAAAAGACGGATATCTCATTCGCCATGATATTTCATTGCAAAATTGTATTTGTTTGTATTGTCAATACATATTTTTAAACAATATTAAGTTATATTTAAAACATTTTTGTCCTCTGGAATGGCTGATGGGCAGCGTACTAGCTTCCCGTGCTGTAATCCCCGGGTTCGATCCCGGTCGAGGCAAAAATATAGTTGTAGCTTTCCTTTAAAACCGTCCAAGTTTCTATAGCTGTGTGACGAAGAAAAAGCTCAAGCAAGCGGATATTGCTAGTTACAGTGAAGAGGATACGTCGTGTTCGCCTCATGTCGCTTTTACCCCCAAGCATTGGAATTTAACTAGGCCCTCGACGGGGGACACAGGTAGCTGGCCGGCGAAGTCGGACTACCGACCCAAAACGACGAATACATACATAAAACTTTTTTAGATTGGCGAACATTTCAATGAAATTTCGCGAATTCCTTAATGCTTGAAAATACTACTTCTAAAATTCAATTATTGCAGCGTCTTAAAATATAACAAAGATATGTACTTGGTAAAACGAGTTGTTACTACTAAAAGAAAACAAAAAAAAACGTTAAAATAATTCAAGGACTGTTATCGTTTATGTTTACAGTTTACTAAATACCAATGTCGTAAAATTTCCCAGAGAAAATAGAACAAACTTGGTGGTCAAGTTATATTACCTTCCCAAGACAGACTACGTTTCAATTTCAATCCCACAAATATCGTCAGAGTTTGAAGGTGGTTTGTTGGACGCTACTCTCCATTCTACGAAACTTCAGAAACCTTGAATTTTGCACGACCATCTGTACAGGGAGAACGTAGCGTTATTAAACGAAAACGGACCGTTCAAGGTATCTAATGTGCAATCGCTGAAAACGTTTAACCATTATAAACTACATCTAATTAAAATATCAAATGATCACCTCCTTAACATGGTGTTTACTATTTGAATGTTTTCAACATCTCAAAAACCTATAGAAAACGCATGTTCTTTCAGGTTATTATAAAACCAATTCCATTTATATACAATATATATATATAGCATTAACATTATTATTTGAAGTTATTTGATTCATGTCTTCACTGGAGGTCTGAGATTTTAAAACATCTGATAAGCAGAGAAAAAGTAATTGTGAGTGATTGATGATGTTGAGTGATCAAATGAAAAACACTGTTTCTTGCTTCATATAATGTCACCTTGTTTAATAAGCATGTAGTTATATGTGATAAATATATTTAAACAGGCAAATTAATGAAAATGTTGAAAAGCAAAACTATCAAGAAAACGTTGATTCGTCAGCAAGTACTATGTTATTAAATACTCATTTTTGATTCATTTGCTTCTGTGTGAATTCCATAGTACACATGATTCGTATAAATCTACAAAATGTGGGCAGATTATAAATATTACAGTGTTTGAGGTTAGAGTTACGTGTGCTAAATGAAACAGCAGTAACGATCTCCGTGACACGTTCGGGAGCCAGAACAGTTTTACCCGTCCGTGTTCACGTGACTGATGAATAACAATATTTCGAAGAGGATCACTGATCCCCACCTTCACGCGCCCCGTATTATCGTTTCGCTCTAAAAACAGCAGGTGTGTGAAGTTGACTGGGTGAATTTCAAAAATCCTAAATATTTTGAGAGCTGTGAGGCGCAAACAAAACGTTATACAGTTCTCGGGAGAAAAAAAAGTATTCAAAAATTAAGAAAATATCACAAAAATTACATTCAAAAGCGAAGAACATGTTGCGGGCAAAAATCGGCCAAATTGAAATATTGTAAGAGTTCTCAAAGGGTGAAGAAATCTCACAAATATTTTTAAAAAATGGCCTAAACAAATTATAGAAAAAGACAAATGTTCTCAATAGCAAATAACGACGTCTGACAAAACTTTTAATGAACTATTGGACATATGAAGACAAACGGAGGAAAAATTACATAATTACGAGTTAGTTTTCGTTGCTCATGGGTATTTATAAACAATAAAGGGACGCTACACTTGTGTCAAAGCTTTCTGGGTCGTGAACGAAGACATGTAATGGAAGTTCGAAAACACTTTTATGTTCCGACGTCAAACACGGGAATTATTCAATATTTTCCTGTTCATGTTCTTTTGATTTGCATATTGAAAAGAGCAAAATATTAAAATCGTTCTTTTTTCAGATTTCATAAGAGGTCTAGGTTGTGAATGAGGAGTTCGAAAGAAAGTTCGAATACACTTTTCTCTTTGGCGTAAAAAAGTGGAATTATTAAGTATTTTTCTGTTCCGTTTATGGACATTATTCTTCCCATTATTGTTGAAAAAAAATTTTTAACTGTGTCAAGGAGCCCCAAAACGTGTATTTTGGTTGAACTCTCGCAATCCATTTTACTCAGCATTACATAACTTTCTCAACGCATGTTTTGTTGCATATGCTTTACGTACGAGAAATTAAAAACATACAAATGCATAGTTTGTCAACAATTTTTTTAAATGTGATATAAGTGTAGTGTAATATTATTATAACCAATAATTAATGTAATTATTTTTTCAATAAATGTTCTAGCATTCCAACTCCTCGGAAATGAACAATTAGTATTTGTATTATATGCGACTCTTAATCACTAAATACATTTCCCAATCATTTCGAAAGCGTTTCTAATACAAATCGTGAAACTGTGCCAGATAAGGTGACAATTCAGTGACCCCATGATGGAAAAGTCAATAATGCTTTTGAATATTTAACGCCTGTTTATGTTAGATTTTATATTACGGATGAGGATCGCACAAAACAGAAATTGAAGTATTACCATCAAGCAGTTATAACCACTAATATTAAGATTATCACCAATGGTATGAATGTGATTTATAGTGATTATAATATGAGTTAAGCCATAATTTTTGTCTTGGGATATTTTTAGTCTATTATTGTTGAACTTAATATCAATGGCATAAGAATTTGATTGTAAGCCTTTTATTTTTCTGTTTAGCGTGTTCACTACTTAAATTTTGTTGAAGTTTATATGCTGTGCGAACACCATCAGATTATCGAAAGACGAAATAAATCCGTCGCATCCACCCCAGAAACTCAGAGCAGTGCGGCTACCCCATTTTATGAACGGTCACGCCTGAACAACACCGCTTATCAGCAAGAAGCAGGGACAAGAAGGGGCAAGCAGTGGCAAGAAGCTGGTTTGCTATGTAACCATCTCGGCCGTTTCGCATGAGTACCGCCACCAAACCCGGCAGATGATATCACGTGAGCAATCTACCCCTCCAAAACGACGTAGTATTTAAGACCGTACCCAGTGATTACTACACATTACCCTGTGATTATCAACAGTGTTGAGTGGATTTTTTGAAGTGTGTAAAGGCGTAAAAGGCGAGTGTGTAAGGGCTTTTAGGCTATTTTTTGGCAAGCAAGGAGTGCATGTCATTATCGCATATATTAACATTTGTGAGACTGTCTGGTCATTGATCACCACTAACATTTACAAATTAATCGAAAACAGTTTATTAGAAACTCGATCTCATCATTGTTCTTGAATAACCATGGCTCACCACAGTAAAGCTACTAAAGAACGAGTTATTGCGTTGGTTGAGGAGGGAAATTTGTCTGCAACAGAAGCTGGGAGACGTTACGGTGTTGGTGAAAGAACAGCACGCCGCTGGATTAGACGATATCGAGAGACTGGAGAAGCGGAAAGAAAAGTTGGCTCAGGTCTCTCGAGGGTGTCAAGTGCTGCTCAAGACGCTGAGCTGGTGCAAGCTGCTCAGGAAAACCCGTTCGTGAGTGCAGGACAACTGGCGAGAGGCACTGAGTTCCCTGGCGCTGAGGAAACCGCCCGGAGACGCTTGAGAGCTGCTGGTCTGCGATCAGGACGTGCGGCGTTTAGGCAAAAGCTCACGGACGAACATCAAGTGTACAGAATGGCATTTGCTGCGGAGAACATGCATCGCGACTGGACAAATGTCATTTTTTCTGACGAGAGCGTATTTTCCTCAGTTAATGATGGACCAGTGCGAGTATATAGACCACGTGGAAGCCGTTTTGATCCAAGATATTTGCGGGAGATAATGAGGTCTGGACGTGTCTCAGTTCCCGCGTGGGGATGGATGTCTTCTAGGGGTTTAGGCATGCTTCACAGGATAGAAGGCTATCTGGACGCAGATCAATACCTGCATATTTTACAGAACGTAATGATACTATCGGTGAGGCAACTTTATTCTAATGGCGAAATAATTTTCCAACAAGACCAGTCCCCTATTCACAAATCTGTGGCAGTTCAGCGTTGGCTTGCTGAACAACCGGACGTTGAGGTGATTGAATGGCCTCCATGTTCCCCGGATTTAAATCCGATAGAGAATCTCTGATCAGAAGTGAAGAGGGTGATGAGAGAAAATTGGCCAGATTCCCCACCGAGTAACAGAGATTATCTGTGGCAACTGATTGAAAATGCATGGGAAGAGGTTGCACACGGGAACAATTATGTAGCTGCATTGATTAATTATCTTCCTCGGCGAATGTCAATGGTATTGGAATCTGAAGGATCATGGATTCCGCATTAAATGCGACGAAGAAAGATCTGCATCATGTTTCTCGGTGTGTTGTGTGTAACATATTTGCACAAATATTAGATTCATAAAGCTACATAGTCCTGCATAAATATTGATATACATGTATAACTGATTTATTTTTTGACTAATATAAGTTGTTTTTTTAAAACAACTTATATTAGTCAAAAAGAGGTTTATTAGCCGAAAAGAGGTTTAAGAAAAAAATGTGTAAAAAAATACGACTTATTTATGTGATTTCAATATATCTCAAAAGCCATCTATTTTTGTAAATGGCCCTGTATTAAATAAAAGAAAATAAATTTTATGTCAGTCTCTTCATTTAATGTCATTAGCTTTTTACTTTCTCGCCCTTAAGAAGGAACTTCTTAAGAAGAGAAAGTTAAGTATTTCTGAGGGAAAAAGCAGCAGAAAAACTCCTCGTTCGGCAGAAAGTTTTCGAAAATGGGAGTTACTTAAAAGAGTGTTAGGAGTCACTCGAAAGAGTGAAAGGAGAAATAAGGCGCGTCTCTCTGATATGTATAAATTGTACACAGGCTTTCGACTGTGGGAAGAAATGCAAAGTCGATTAGGGAAACCTACCTATTTCGACAGAGCGGATCACTTGCAGAAAGTTCAGACAAGAATTCAGAAAACAGACGTTGGACATATTCATTCGCGAATCGAACTATTAGAGACTAGAACGGTTTGTTTATAACAATCTTTGATCCCTTTGCTCAAATCCTAAGCAAGTTAAAAAATATATTAGATTCCTATATGTTTTATGTGTATTATATCTTTAATATTATTAAATAACTGGTCTACTATGTAAAGTATGTAGAATTATTTCTATTATTATTAATGTTGCACATCGCTGGTTCACAGGAAGACCTGGTTCTCAAAGAACAACGGGCTTTTCGCCAAGTGTGTTATTTGCTATTTATTTCAGAATCTGAATTTCGGAAGTTCCGGACAATGCGGCAAATATTTAAGATAGAAAACTTCTGTATTCATTTTAAAAACCTCGGAGGAATATCACATTTTGACATGTTTTTCTGTAAGTGCATTACTCAAATTAATTATTTGTTATTATTATTATTATTATTATTATTATTATTATTATTATTATTATTATTATTATTATTATTATTATACATTGTTTTTCTCGGTATTCACCGGATTTTTATTTGACTTTGTGTCGGGTTAATAACCAAGACACAGGTCAATTCATGTTTCGTCGCAATTTAGGAATTTTCGAACAATCCTGCATGTGTTTAAGATGATCGATTTTTGCATAATTTTATAGGTATATTTTGGTATTTGAATAAGTTCCAGATTTTTATGAATGTTATTTGGTATAACTCCTGTACACGAAACGACCAGAGGAACAATATGAACTTTTTGGAGATGCCATAGTGCCTTGACTTCAGCTGCTAGTTCTGTATACTTTGTTATTTTTTCTGCATGTGCTGTTTGAAGATTAGCTGTTTGTGGAACAGTTATGTCAATCAGGAAGCCAATCTTTTGCTGTTTATCTACAAAAGTTATGTCTGGTCTATTATGGTGAATAGTTTTATCTGTAATAATTTCTCTGTCATAGTACAACTTAAAGTTTGAATTTTCAAGTACAGTATCGGGAACATATTTGTAATATGGGCAGGTCATTTCTTGTAGGTTGGATTTCGCTGCCAGTTTCTGGTGAATAATATTTGCAACTTGATTGTGCCTATAGGTGTAATCTGTATGGGCCATTAATTTGCATCCTGATGTGATGTGCTGTATGCTCTCGACTGTTGTATGGCATTTTCTACATTTGTCATCTATTGTTTGTTTGAGGATATGCTTCCTGTAACTTTTAGTGTTGATCACTTGATCCTGTATAGCGACCATGAACCCTTCTGTTTCGCCAAACAGATTACCGTATTTTAGCCAAGTGTTTGAGGCTTTTGAGTCTACATGAGGTTCCTTGAGATCTTTTGCATGGCGTCCATGGAGTTCCTTTCTTGACCACATGTCTATTTTGCGGTTATTGTCTGTAACCCGCGATTCAGCTATAATCCAGCTGTTTGTTGTTAAGATTACGAGGGGTTAATTTAGTATCTGCTTCAACTATTGCAGCGTGTAGTTCTGAGGTTGCCTGTTTCTCGTAATAAAAGTTCCTTAATGAATGGATTTGTCTGTAGCACAAGTTCTTTAGATCTATTAGGCCTCTTCCTCCCTCACTTCGTGGGAGGAAGGCCTCTTCCTCCCTCACTTCGATTATTATTATTATTATTATTATTATTATTATTATTATTATTATTATTGTTGTTGTTGTTATTATTGTTATTATTATTATTATTATTTGCAGTGGCGCGTATTGCAGTGTTGTGAAATTCAAGGAAACGAGTGTGTAAGAAACACATTATAATTCAATGATCCGCAGTGTGGTGAAGTGAAGTGTGATGAGGTGGAGTGCTATGAAAGCTTGCACAGTGAAATGTTCATGTTGATTTGTTGAAAACAATAAAAATGTTTGTGCATTTTCCTACAACTACAATTGTGAACATACAATTCTTCTTCTTAATGACATGTGTTCATCAAACACAGCTTCAAATAAGGTAGGTAATGTTGAATATTTCGAAAATATGAGTATTTTTTGAGTAATTTGGCGTCAAATGGTAATTTGGCGCTTCATGAACATAAATTGAAAGGTGTTTGGAAGCTATTGCTATTCTTTTAAAAGAAAGTAGATTGAAGGAAGGTAATAAATTTAACTTAGAACTAAAAAAAATCTTCTTAAGAAATTTTGATCGCTGATTGTGGTGTGTTTAATTTGTAAAAGTTAGAAATTACTACTGTTCCTGGCTATCAAAATAAAAGCAGGTATGCGACACAGGCTCTTCGTTTCAATCGGTTGTTTGGATTATACTAGCATTATTTCTAATAATTTATATGGTGCTAAACAGCACGTACTTTCTCGTCTTTAGTAATAGTTATGTAATACTATTTAAACACAATTTCTCTCCGAATTAACATACATGAGTACTTTTTTTAAAAACTCATTACAAATCGTAGAACATTTGGGGCAAAAAATGAATATTTTCAATCAAATATCAACACAAACTTCAAAATTATAACTGCTTTCCATTTAGGTAAATCATTTCCCAACAATAATACGTAATTCACAGAAATTAGCTCCCGAGTTATTGTTTCCAAGCCATTGTTGCATTCAATATGATATCCCCTGGAGGCTGGGCATTTTTATTTCATATATTTCAAATAGGTTTTTAAAAAATTCTAAAAGATTAATTTGAAAAAGAATAACAAAAGCTCGAATGTTAAACAAAGAAAAATGAAATAATATACAAATTCTAAATTACGTAGTATCCAACTGCCTGGCATCACCATTCATTCCACGTTCACGAAGCGCAGTAAATTCGTGGGCGACTATGTTTGTCGCCAAATTACACAAAAAAAACACTCATATTTTCAAAAAATTCAGCATGACCTTACTTGAAGATGTTTTTGATGAACACATTTCATAAAGAAAAAATGTGTATCTTCACAATAGAAGTTCTAGGAAGAAGCCGATATTTTTTAAAAATCTTCAAAAATTAGGCATTTCAACGAACATAAGACCTGCATCATTCTCTTAAGCGTCCTTTAAGCTAAGGTCTAAATTTACTCAAAACATTTTGTGTTTTAAGAAGAAGATGGTTTAAAGAATGGAAAAATTGCCTATGTTGGACACAAAATTTTGCAAAAAATACTAATGTTTTTGGAAAATTGAACATGACATTATTTTTAGGTCTGTTTTTTGATGAACATATTTCATTTAGGAAAAATGTTTATCTTCATAATTCTAGTTGTAGGAAGTCACCGATAAAAATTTGTAATTTTTCAATTTTCGAAAAATCAGGGTTTTCAGCCAATATGAGATCTACACCATTCTCTTAAACTTCCTTCAGATTATGGAAAAACAAAATTTAATCAAAACCGATGACGTCGTTTTTGAGCAAATTTTGAAAATGTCTCTGGGGCTTCATGTATAGTACCTCCCAAAATTAAAATATCGCTTTCAAATTCATGGGACCGTGATAACAAGATCGATTGGGGAATATCAATTTTGGACAAAATCGGTCGAAAAAATAACCCCTAGCGTTGTTCACAGACGGAAGACGGACAAAGAAACGTTTTGCCTTCATTCAATTTTTTGGTAACAACGACCCACAAAACATGAATTCCGGCTACACAACGTGTTAAAGGATTTCCCCCCTAAATTTAGCAAATGAAATTATTCACTTTTTCGTTACCAGGATGCGACGGTTTTTCTGCTGAAAATTCGCCGTTTTCTGGTGCACGAATACAATACCTTCTCTTCTTACGATAGTAAGGGCGAGAAAGTAAAAATCAATAAAAAACATTAAAAGGTCAAAACAATAAAAAACAAAAAATAAAATGAAATATAAAAAATAAAAATAAATAAATAAAAATATACAAACCTTTATAATATTTCCCCAATCCCTTCCAACCATTCCCGTTCCATCCTTTCTTCCACCTCCATTTCCGTCTTCCTAAAAGCCTAATAAAATAACCTGTCCAACCTAAAATGTATTAACCCCCAATATTATTTTACCTAGCTTACCAATCCCCGTCTCAGTACGGGGGAGTGTAGGTAAAACTAGGAGAAGAAAAACCCCACACCACTAACACCTGGCTGTAGAGTCCCAACTGGGACAGGCAGCTGGAGAGAGCATCAACCTCAGAAGCGTTGGCAATGAGCGCCAACTACAATGCGCGCCAGCAACAATGGACGCTGCCAATAATGGGCACATATTTGCTTATCAATTCCTGTTACAATTGTTTTGTTTTTCAGTTAGCATTGTTGTGATTAAATGTTCTTATAATGCTTGTTTATGGACAACGATTTCTTGTTTCGAATACATTAAAAATTATTTTTGCCCGATCTCAAGATATTCTAAAATCATTCTTAAATATTTAATTTTCTTTTAAATGATGACCTACAAGTGCAACCAAACAAATCATAATTAGTCTCTTCATAAATAATTAAGAAATTAAACAGTTATAGATGGCCCGGAAAGCAGTAAGCCCGCTAAAACATTTCATTTTTGCTGCGAACTCTATTTCAAAATCTATTCCAACTTCCTACTTTAGTTATTGAAATAGGTAAACTAATTTGGAATAGTAAATGAATGAATACTATTATAAATAAGTATTACCTAATGCATATCTGCGTTTATATATACTTCCCGACTTTAAACTTGATTACAACATTTTATTGAACGTACAGATATTGTAACATTAACGTTAAGTAAATAAAGACTTCGTATGATATATCTTTCCCATTCATGTCGCCAACAATGAACTTCTCAGAAACTCATCTCAAATATCCATAGTTGAATATTATGGCAACGAAATATCAAATTTTTCTAATATATGTTCCTTCAAAATTACGGTATTTTTTGTTTTTCTTTCATGTTATATTTAAATACTATTATTAAGAGAGAAAACCTCATTGAGATAATTTCAATTAAATCAATGCAACTCGAAGAGCAAACGCTCGTGCGATTTGAAGAATAATCGCTAGTTTCTTTCTGTACTCAGAATTCGTCTTGTGTATGAGTAAGGGCACGGGGATACCAAAATTTAAGAAAACGTTCACAGAATACATTTCTCCCTACAGTACATTACAATTTTTAACTGTTTTTCACATTAAATGAAAAATACAGCGTCGTAATAGCGCCTTGTCCGTCCCGACAATCATCAGAATTCAAAAGAAATTCAGAATGACAGCTCGTCAAACGAAGCGGGGGAAATTCAAATTTGCTATTTCAAAAATTGTAAAATTATCTAAAGTACTTATATTTTTAAACAATTGTACGTGATCTTTTTTAAAGGACTGATTATTTGAAAGGAATATTTGAAGATCTGTTTTTGATGAACACATTTCATTAAGGAAACAAACTATCTTGAATACTTAAGTTGTAGGAAAACGCCGAAAAAAATTGTTTTGTTGCATTTTTGGAAAAATTCAGTATATGAACGAAAATCATCTCCGCCATCGTCTTATACGTCCGATAGCGTCCATTACGCTATCCGACAATAAAATTTAACCAGAAAAGTTCATGCCATTTTTTTAATTTTTGAAAATGTTTCAGGGGCTTCTTGTAGAGTACTATCCAAAAATAAAATATTGATTTGAAATTCAGAAGGGCTCGACATCAGCCAGATCGCTTGCGGAATATCAACTTTGGAGAAAATTGCCTGAACAGTTTAGCCGCTAGCATTGTTCACAGAAGAAAATACGTTTTACCATTAATCGTTTTTTTTTTGTTTGTTTGTTTTTTTTTGTATTTACTACCCACCAAACCTGGCTTCTGGCTACACCACATGTCAAAGGGATTTTATTCTATATTTATCAACTGAGTTTATCCACTTTTTTGACACCAGGGCCCGGAAATTACAGTTTTTTGTGTCGAAAATTAGCCGATTTCCTCCGTAGAATTACGTAACTTTTTACTTTCTCGTATACGCACATACATACGGAGTAATATACGTAGTATAGAGAAAGTTATGTAATGCTCCGCGAAAAAAACGGCGAATTTTCGGCAGAAAAAATGTATTGCCGGGCCCTGAAAACAAAGGAGTGGATACATCCAGTTACTAAATTAAGAGAAAAAAATTTCTAACACGTGATGTAACCATAATTCCTGTTTTGGGTCTTTGATGCCAAAACACCAATTGAAAGCAAAACGTCAGTCTGTCTGGGTCTGTCCGTCTCTCCGTCCATCTGTGAACACTACTAGCGCCTAAACAGATCGTACGATCTTTTCCAAATTGAAGAATCCCTTGTCGATGTGATTCTAGTTGAAACTTTCAGATTTTAAAAATCATTCTTTAAAATTTGAGGGTACATTACATGAAGCCGTCGTTCATTTTCAAAAGTTTCTCAAAAACGACCCCAAATTTTTTCTTTAAATTTCTTCTAAGAATAGAGTAAAATACACTTATAAAGGCGACATACGTCCTATGTCCACTAAAAACTCTTTTTTCGGCGTTTTCCTACAACTCTAAAATTGAACACAGATTTTCCTTTCAAATGAAATGTCGTCCATAAATAATTCTTTCAATAAGGTCATATAATTTTTTTTTGAAAATTACACAGACAAACGAACAGACACAAGAACAGACACATCAACAGACACACGAACATACAGGCTTTTCGTCGTCGTTCGATTTTTCTGTATCAACGACCCACAAAACATTGGTTTCTGGCAACACGAGTTAAAGGATTTTTTCTACATTTCACAACATTAGTTAACCCCTTACCAGGACCCGGCATTAACAGTTTCCCCATAGATTCTAACAATAATATTCAAATGTTGTTGAAATAATGCCTTTATTATGATTTTCCTATAGATTTGTTAATAATACCAAGTAAAGAACAGAAGATTCCTTTCTTATTGTATTTCATTTCATATTGTTAATAAATCTCTTTTTAATATTTACTGATTATTTCACCTTTGGAATTGATTGAAAATTTTCGTTGAATAGAAACAATGAAAAACAATTTTTTCTTCCTTTCTGGTAATTATGTAGTAAGAAGAAAAAGTATTGTAATCATGCGCCGGGAGACGGGGATTTTTCGACAAAAAACTCTAAATTCCGATCACTGGTCACGACAAAAGTAGATAAATGTTATTCCTGTATATAGTGAACTACTTCCATGTTATGTATTATATTATTATGAATATATTCCATGTTTTGTGGGTCCTTGTTACTAAAAAATCTATTTACGACAAAACGTCTGTTTGTCCGTCTGTAGTTAACACAAGCATCTAAACGCCGCACGTTCTTTTTTAGTCAAATCTGTGATACATGACAGTTTAAAATCATCTTTGTGAGAGACAAAAGTTATAAGAGTTTCTGTGGTATAGCAGGTAAGCGCACTGTTGGAGAAGCTTAGGCACGTAACATCGAATCTCATCCACGGCGAATAATTTTTGCGGGTAGAAACAATTTTGCGGTTAATTGTATAGTTATAATCATTCGTATCCATTATAAAGATCACATAAAGCATGTGTTTTGAGGCGCCACTACTTATTTTAGTGTGTTAATGTCTTTAAGAATCACGTATAAAAATGCCCCTATTGCGATTCTGGCTTCAGAACGTCTGCATGCGCGCCTGTGTAGAGCTCTAGCGTTATCGCAACTTTCATCTGTGACGTAATTCAACCTTGGCCATAGTCGCCGGAAGATAAGACCGGAAACGACGTCCACAGAGTGTTCTAAAGACCACGGCTTCTGGTTGAAAATATTTCTTAGTAAAATGAGCTATGTAGTTGCGTGGGTTTTATTCGGTTGCATTTTTGGGGGAATTTGATATCTTTGACACATGTAGAACATTTCTCTAATAAAAAATCTAAGTGCAATGAATATACCGTAACTATTCTTTTCGTCATAAGTGTGCTTGGACAGCGTGTTGAGAAATACCTGTGATAGCTCAGTGCGGTCGAGCCAGACCTACAGACTACAGGGATCCGAGTTCAAATCCCAGTAACGCTGGAATATTTTTACCTCCACGTGTAAAGAGAGTTACGTAATGCTGTAGGAGGAAGTGTCGAAATTTTCACAGAAAACACGTTTTGTAAGTAGCTAGTTCGAAAAAAGTGGATTGTTGGTATTGTTCTTTTATTTTCTATACACAAGGCTGTCAAAACGCTTGTTGTTTGAACCCGAAAAAGGGATTTTCCAAAAAATCTCTTAGTGAATCCGTCTTCGTGTGAGTAATTCTAGAGCCTAAAGTAAACACGATTTTCACCAAAATGGATATTCCTTGAACGATCTGGCTAATATTACGAATCTTCGAATTTGAAACGAATCTTTTAATTTTGAAGGTACTTTACACCAAACCCCATCATATTTACATAATTTTCTCAAAAAGAGCTCCAATTTTTCTGTAAATCTATTGCTCGAAGCACAAGATGTTTAAAGGTGGCGTACGTTCAATTTTGGGCGAACGATCTGAATTTTCGAAAATTGCAAACAAATACCTAGGAACATTGTCGAAAGCAAATATTAATGCTAGAGATTTTTGTTTCATGAAATCTCTTTTTAAAAATAGATATTAAATTAATGTAAATTAACACTCCACTCTTTCCTAGTAATGATCCACACTTCACTAGTAATGATTGCTGCTATTGGGTCTAACCGCTTCCTTATTCTTTGGAGGGCTACTGTTTTTCAAAATTTTTTTCCAACAGTATTATCTCAAAAGTACTGGATGAGAACAGTTGATATCTGGAGTTGAAGGGATGGTGTTAGCTCCTATTTTAGGCCTGGTTCCTTGTGATTCCAGTGAAAAATCAGTAACTGCACTGAAACAGTAGAAGCTCCCGTCAATTGATAATCATAAGTGAATCACCATGTACTGGGTAGGGAGGAGAACGAAGGAATCTATATGAATTGTCACCTGCTCTTTCTTTCTCAGATAAACACTTGGATAGTTTATCAACATCAAATCTGAATTTTAGCGCCTTTGATGTAATATTAAACATAAAAAAATCCCTTCCAGTTGTCTGCGTGTTAATTTTTAGTGTATCAAAATAGCCCCGACACCCGTATTACATTAACCTCTTAAGTTGTATCATATTAGCCCCACAAATTTGAGGCTGTATATATCATGACACGATTAATATTATTGCATTATTTTAACGCAGAAAAGAATATTAATTCTTTCTTAATGATAACCTATTTTCAAAAATATCGTGTCATTAAAAATAACGAAGTAACATCAAAAGATTTATATCACGGCGGTAAAGTTTTTGACTGGAAAAATTAGGCATTTTAGTTTTGATTTTTTTCCTCACAAATATTGTTACATTCTGAGTGTTTGCTATATGGTCATTATAATAGAATATATTTCCTATCATTTGTCATTTTCTTGTTAATTTTGGACATAAATAAATTACAACTCTTAAAGTGTAATACATTAACCCCAATTTTCTACTGTATAATATTAGCCCCGACTGATCTTTATAACATTGTCGAAAAACAATATGAACGCTAGAGATTTTTGTTTAATGAAATCTCTTTTTAAAAATAGATCTTGTATTAAGATAAATTGAACACCCTGTTTTTTTTAAAACTGCAAATGCTTCACTTTCTCTTCGCATCGGAAAGGAGGTAATCTTGTCATGTACCTATGGGTGAGGGGGAACCGTGTCAGGTGAGTTAACTTTAAAGACCCGAGTTCGAATCCCGACGAGTGGAAAATATTTTCTGCTGCAGTAGGTCTTTTTTTTTTGTTTCTTTTTTGCAGGTTCTCATAGTCCGTATTGAATATTGCGTAGCAATTACGAATAATACGTGAAAATATATGCAGTTGAGGCAACACTTGTTTTGAACATAAAACACTTTCTAAATAGTATGTATAGTAAGATAAACTTTATTTAGGTGAGTAAACTTAGACCATTTACTTTGATTCTCTAAATTAAAACTCGACGTAACTGAGAACAGTGTCGTCATAGGAGTTATTATGATACATATATCCTTTATTTTTAAAATCTTAGGCCCCGAAACGCGCCTCGAATTAATTATTAATATAATAGCAATAGCTATTTATATATAATATAATTTCATAATTATTTCCAAAGAACCGGAACGCCGTTCCGTCGCGTACCAACAGAAATCAAGCCTTTTATATACAGGATATTCGGGGAAGAAATGTCGAATCTTCGAAAAATAGCTGTTAAGACAATTTTAAGCTTATTTTGTCTAATAAACTACACGGATATTCCAAATGGCTAAGCCGCAATAAACATTCAAAAGTTGGTTTGGATATATGTTTTCTAGGCAACTATTTGCGTTGTAGAAGCATATAAACACTTCATTAATATCTAAATTGTTTATGATTAACAAAATAAATTAATACATTTGATCAGAAAGAAAAATTAACCTAGAAATAAAAAAGCACCCAATTTTCACAGTTCGACTGCTTTTTTATTTCTCGGTTAATTTTTTTCTGAACTAATATATTAATTTATATTGTTAATAATAAACATGTTACATGTTTTTGGTCTGTTTACATGATTCTAGAATGCAAAGTTTTGCGTAGAAATCATATTTTCAAACCAACATTTGCGTGTTTATTGCAGCTCAGCCATTCAAAATATCTATGTAGTTTATTAGACAAAGTATGATTAAAATTGTTTAAACAGCTTTTTTCAAACTTTCGACGTTTCCTTCCCCGATACTCTGTATATCCATGCTTCTTATAAACCAAAAACAATAATTTGCGTACTGAAAACGAATTAATTAAACCCATGGCAGTAGAACTGTTAACATAAGTACTGTCACACATCTTTCGCAGGATAAGGAGTAAAATTTAAAGAAAAATTATAGTTCACATGAATTTTGACAAATTGCGTCTTACTTCCGATGATATTCAAATGGTAACATTATATTACAATATTCAATTGGTTAACAATTTCGGCTAAAGAGTCTTGTTTGATAATTCTCCAATTTCGTATTGTAATAAGATATCTTATGATACTCATGTCGTAAATAACTATTTGACAACTATTATGTTTAGTGTATGTGTCTAGCAGGTTTTGTATTATTCTGAGAAACTGGATCATACGAATCACGTTTACTACGTTATTTACACAGGAGCACATGAATCTCAAAAAAGTATTTAATAATATAATCCTTGCTGATGAATCAACGTTTTATTGATGATTTTAATTTTGAAAATTTTCATTAGTTTGGATGTTTAAATATAGGTATCACATGTAATTACATGTCTGTTAAACATGATAGCGTTATATGAAGCAAGAAACATTGTTTTTCATTTGATCATTCAACTTCATCAATCACACAAAATTACTTTAATTTTCTCTGCTTATCAGTTTTTTAATCTCAGATCTTCGATGAAGACATGAATCAAATAACATCGCAGATATTTGAGTGTTTTAAAGGAATAACGTGAATAAATGCTTATATTTATAGAATTGGTTTTATAATAACCTGTAAAGCATGGGTTTTCTGTTGGTTTTGGGGATGTTGAAAACATTCAAATAGTAAAGGCAAAGTTAAGCTGGTGACCTTTAACATTGTTTATTTGATATTTTTCTTAGGGATACTTTATAATGGTTAAACGTTTTCAAAGAGTGCACATTAGATACCTCGAATGGCCCGTTTCCGTTTAATAAACCGCTATGTTCTCCCTGTACAGATGGTCGTGCAAAATTCAAGGTTTTGATAGATTCGTAGAATGGCGGCCAACAAACCACCTTCGAACTCTGACGATACTGAAATGTAGTCTGTGTTGGGAAGGTCATATCACTTGACCACCAAGTTCGTTCTATGTATTTTCACTGGGAAATGCTAGAGCATTGATATTTACTAAACTGTAAACAAACGCTAAATCTCTTTGAATTGTTATAACATCTGTTTTGCTTTCTTTTAGTAATATCAACTCGTTTCACCAAATACGTGAGTTTGTTACATTTTTACACGCTACAATTATTTAATTTTACAAGTATTTATTTTCAAGCATTTAGGAATTCATGAAATTTCATTGAAACGTTCGCCAATCTAAAGACATTTTAAATGGATATTAAATATATTAATGTTGTTACCTTAACAATGCGTAGATTTAGCACATAAAGCTATTTGAATATTATACAATGAAATCACCAAATTAACAGTTTTAGAAAGGAATGATAAATTGAATTGAAAATATTAACTTAAAGTTTATATACGTTTATTTAGAAATTTCTATACTTGTGTAAATATTGTCATGTGTGATTCTACTCATGTGATCTTTCAAAACACAAAATATTTCACACAGAATCACACAGAATATTTCTGTATTTGAAAACCTTAACACTACATTCATCCAATCCAGTGCAGTTTATAGCAAACAGCTAAGCAATATGTTTCCTTATTTTTTAATGGTAATGGTTAAACAAGAGGAACAAATAGTTTCTGACTCTCGGTGTTAACAGGGGACTTAAAAAAATTAATAATACATTTATTCGGTTGCTCAACATCCCTTTGATAGAAAAACAGAAACAATTGTTTGGGCGTAATGCACCTTGAAAAATATTTTTTTTATTATCAATTTCTTTCCTATTTGATAAATATATCGACTTGCAAATTGTAGGACTTAAAAGAGAATATAAAAACCAAATAAAAGTTATGCTCATACTCGCCGTAAAAATACGAATTTAGCATAATTAAATTGGCCACAGAATTTGTTTACAAGCAAGTGCATTTTAAGCGTATGTGGCAGGCAAAAGCGCGGCATTGGAGAACTGTTTTTTCAGTATGCCCATCCCACGCTATTCTGCTAGCGCGAATGAATTAAGCGCAAACAAATGGGGTCTACTAAGATGTTAATTTCTTATAAACAATTACATATATCTCGAGAACGAGATATAATAGCACCGAACGGATTCCGGAATTTTGCATCACATTTAAACGCCATTCAGATTAGACAATAAAAAATTTGCAACAATTGCAAATTTATAAACAATTTCCAAATTTTGCAAATCTAAAGGGGGAGAGTCTCCCGATGTCCCAGAACCAAAAACAGCGAATTAACAATTTTGCAACAATTTATAATTTTATAAACAAATTCGAAATATGCGTTAGAACGGCCGGGAAGGCTCCGCAAATTGTGCCTGAAATGAACATCTCAAAATAGCAGTTTGTCAAGAGTTACAAATCGATTACTAAAAGTTAGAATAATTGTTGCTAAAATGATAAATATTTACTGGACTATAGACAATCATTCTGGACGGAAAACCCCGCTTAGAAATATTTTTTCGTCGTGGCGTACGCGCCGGCAAACTATCTCCTTCGGCAGGGAAATATGACGATATTTCCGTACGTAAACGAACTAGCCCCATCCCCCTGAGACAGCGTTCTTTCTGCCCCTTGGGATGTTGCACCAATCACAGACAACTGTTGTTCTACCTGCTAGCGATTGGTCAACGCGTCCCTCCCCCTGCCCTCCCCCAGGCCGAGGGGTGTCCAAGTTTGTCGGCGCGGTGTGGAAGATAGAATTTTGAACGACATTTTTTCTGAGGGAGAGGGTACCTAGTGAAAAATTTGATCTTCCTTTCCAGTTCTTCGGACACTGTATATGAATTTTCTCTTGCAGATGGCAAAAGATGGCATTAATACCAGGCTTCTTTATGCCAAATGTTATCAATTAATATGTAAGTAATCCCTACGGCTTTCTAAAATCAATTTTGTGAATTGATAAAATTTAACCAAGTTTATATAGAAAAATGAATATATTTCACAGATTTAAGCATTATTCTTGGTATTATGTTACCAGCTCCCTTATATTATAAAGATAATCCAAAATAATTTTGGTCGTCGTAGTTCTCAGAGGTTTTGGCCAGGAAATCGCAAAAATGCACCACTGTGCGACGGAAAGATGTTTTGCGGACAATCGGTTTTTCGGTATCAAGAATCCACAAATCATGGATACTGACTACACAATGTGTTAGATGAAGTAATTTAGTATATATAAAAATTAGATTTATCTACTTTTTTTTCTTACCAGGTTCCAGCAATGAGTCATTCTGCCGAAAATGTGCAGTTTCCGGCACACGATTATAGAACGATTTTCCTAAGGATGAGCCAAAGTGACAGTTCGTGAAAACAAGTGAAACTCACATGTATTTCAGAGAAGTATCCCTCCGCCGCGACAGCTGTTCAGTCACGCCCCTTCGGAAAGTGCTAATAGCTCCCGTGAAAACATCCCTATGTAGAAGTCTAAAAGTTTCGCTTAAATATATGCACGTACGCGAGTTCGGAAAATATTTAAATTTAATTACGTATGTGGAAAATCTCTTAATATGCTCTCAGAAATAGTAAAAGAAAACTGCCACGAATGTAAATAGAAAGCTCTCGATCACAGCTCGCCACACAACACCACGAAGATCGGAACCACGTGCATCGGTACGCATCTCGCATTCAAGTATCGGTTTTAAAATAAACATAATATTTATCACACAAAAAGTAAATTTACTGTAATGTTTATAGAAAAAATAATTTTTACGGAAGAGCACATAACACTGCACTTCCTAATTTCATTTATTTCTCGCGACGCACTATATTTTTGTCGGACGAGGACATCACAAAAGGAAGCGTCCTCCGACGCGTCGAAGCCATTTACAAGTTAGCCAACTGCAAACGAACAAATGCGGGAAGGGAGTCTTATGGGCTCAAGGGCACAACGACCACAGAACTTTCAGTTATGTTGCCAGCACTAGCTGTCACTTTGGCTCATCCTTAGGAAAATCGCTCTATACAATACTTTCTCTTCGTACGAAGGGCGAGAAAGCCAAATTGTCACTTTTCCCAGCAGGATTACGTATTTTTCTTTATATAGCTTATACTAGAAAGTAAAATAGTTGTATCTATTCACGAAGCGAAAAATGTGGAATCTTACAATGAGTCTTTTTAGGAATAAAATAATTATTGGTATATTTCTTTTATACTGACCTCATTTGCAGAGAAACTAGTCTCGTAAACGGGATTGCTGAACTGACAGACGACTGATGCCGGTGGCATTTTTCGTGTTGCTGGTTGATTATCCTCTGCTCTGAGCTGAAAGAAAATATTAAGGCATTTCGTCAGAGATCGTCAGAAGCCACGCTTCCATGAAATTAGGGATATTGCCTTAGAAGCATATCTCATTAGTTGACCGGTGGATATCTCTAATGAGACATAGTTTGCTGCCATGTCGTGATTGAATGTGAAATTATAAGTTTTTTCATGAGAGACAGTTGTTATAGATAAGTTTTCATGAGAGACAGAAATTTGTTTTTAACCTTGCAAACAATAATTAACCTGAAGATGTAACTGACGGAAGTGATAGAGACCGGGAGCGGTAGCTCAGTGCATCAACTCATGTCACTGCAGCGCCTCCGACCGGGAGGTCCTAGGTTCGAGTCCTGATAGCGGCAGGATTTTCGACACTAGCTTTTCAGCTAGGACGAATTCAGTCGTTGTCTGGAGGAGAATTCTAGCGACCGGCTGTTCTGATCGGTAGTTTTCCGTGGTTTCTCCGATCAACACAAGGCGAATGCCGGAGCAGTACCCTATCAAACGGGCCACGGACCGCGCGCGATTTGTCCTTCCCATTCCTTGTCCTATCCTCTCCCCTTACACACACACACACACACACACTTACACTAACATGCACTACACTACCACATAGCCTGGGAGACCAGTCGGGAGCTTAGTGATTGTCCCGGCTGAGGCGGTGCCTCGCTGGTGGGAGAGTCCTGGTTAGGGGGAAACCCCACTAGCCGACGGTAGGTCGGCGCCGGATCTCGCCATCTAATGGGGGAAGATCACCGCCCGAGAAAAAAACATGCACTACACTAACGGGACTAATGACCAGAGCAGTTGACGCGCCCGGAAACATGAATAAATCAATCAATCAAGTGATAGAGATGATGGATTTCTATTAAATGATGTAAGTTGGAGATAGAAATGATAGCGCGAGAACCAACTTAGAGGAAGTGCAGTTGAAGTGGGAATCTGCTCAAGAAATACTTGCAGATCTAAAATTCAAATGCAGTACGTATTCACATCACAAGTGAAAACTGCGAAGGATAAAATAAAAATTAGTTAATACTTGACCTGGAGCGAGCATGGATAGAATTTCGAAGACTGTCTATTCTCGTAATATGGTCAACGCTAGCGCCTGAACCGATTTCTCCAAATTTTATATCCCCCATCGATCGATTTGAAATAACTTGAGTTTGAAACGGATATTTTGTTTGGGAGAGGGAGGGTACTTAAAACTGAAACATCAAACTCATAAAAGATTACTCCACATATTTTATTAAATTTTTGATTAAGGTAGAACAAGTGTATCACATGGAAATTAGGATAAATTTAGCATTTCAAAGTATGTTTTATAGTTATGGTGGTTTTATAGATTCCTCAGTCTTAGAAACTGTTTTTAAAAAATTCAAATTTGTTTGAAAACATTTTTATAAAATTTGAATTTGGAATACAATTTTTGGAAAAAAAATGTTGCGGGGGAAAAGTATTTTAAAGCACGAGAAATTTTAATGGGTTTAAAATAACTAATACCATCTTCCGCCATAAAGATATACATAAATACACATGGTCAGCAAGAGGAACGAGATCAATAATCGATTACATCCTATCCAACAAGAAATATTCCCCATATGTGAATGATACAAGAGTATACAGGGGCTGTGACGTTAGTACAGATCACTTCTTAGTTCTTTGCAAACTTAAAAGCCCTAAGAAATGGATCCACAGGGAAAAAACGAGCGTTACGCAAAGTAAAACCAATTTTAAAGTTTACCTGGTACAACAAGTAAATATAAGAAGATTATACTGCTCACGATTGCTAACTTCTCTAGAACAAAGAGCAATCAGTACAGATGTAAATGTAAGAGCAATCAGTACAGATGATTTTAAAGAGCTAATATTACAAGTAGCATAAGAAGTCTTAGATAAAAGACCAAAAGCTAGGAATAAGAAGGGTGTTCAAAATTGGAACGAAGAAATACAAGAAATTGTTGATCAAAAGAAAAAGGCTTATCTTCGGTATCTCCAATCACATTCTGAGGAAGACAAAATAGCATATAAAAATAAAAGTGCCATTGCTAAGAGAGAAATTAGAAAGATAAAGCGGGAAAGTTGGGATAGGATTATAAGCGAGATCGAACACGACTCTCATGGATCACAGGACACTGCCAATAAAATAATGAAGTATCTAAACTCGACAGAAAGAGACACATTAAAAATTAACATCTCCGAGAAAGAATGGTTTACATACATCAGTTTCTGTGGACAAATACAGAGACTCCTGAAAACCCCTTATCGGAAAGAATAATAGAAACTGACCCCATTGAACTCGACGAACTGAACAACATGCTTAAAACGTTCAAGAATAAGAAGTCAACAGGAACTGACTGTATGAATGCTGAACTTCTAAAGAATGCACCGAATGAAATAAGGATGATATTCCTCGAAATAATTAATATGTGTTGGAGGAGATATACCATTCCCGAAGATTGGAGGAAAGGAATTACATGCCCTATCTTCAAGAAGTGTAGCAGACAGGATTGCCAAAATTATAGAGAAATAAGTCTTCTCAACACAGCTTATAAGATCTATGCGAAGATAATAAGTCGGAGATTAAATATAATTAATGAGCATATGTTATTAGAGGAACAGTGTGGTTTTAGAAAAGGTCCCTCGTGTTCCGACTGGATATTTATAGTGGAACAGCTAATACAGAAGCGACGAGAATTTAACTTACCGACATATATACTATTTATAGACTATGTAAAAGCCTTCGACAAAGTGTCGCGAATGAAACTCTGGGAGATAATGCATAAAAAAGGATTCCCAGCCCACCTAATAAGAGCAATACAAAGCCTCTACTTCGACACTAAAATATGCATTGATAAAGGATCTCAAGGAATTAATAAATTTGTAGAAATAAATCAAGAAGTCAAACAAGGGTGCCCACTTTCGCCAGCTCTATTTAGTATATATATATATATATATATATATATATATATATATATATATATATATATATATATATGTATATATATATATATAGAGAGAGAGAGAGAGAGAGACAGAGAGAGAGAGAGAGAGACGAGATTGTCCGGCAATGGCAAGGGCAATTGAAAACACATTTTAAAATAAATGAAAAATCTCTAAATACCATATTGTTTGCAGACGACCACGTTATTTTAGTAGCTCAGAAGATGAATTACAAATTGCAACACACAAACTAAACGAACAGGCAACCAAATATAATGTGCAAATCTCCACTAGGAAAACAAAATCAATGGGCTTTGAAGATACAAACCACATTAGATGTAAAATTGTGATTAATAATGAACCTATAGAGCAGACAAACAATTTTACCTATTTAGGCTTCAGTGTGTCTTACTGCCAGAAAAATGACATAAGCCGGAAATTAAATAGATTTTATAACATGTGTAGGGCAATAAGAACATTAAAAAACCAAGACTTTAAAAACCACGCAACTCAAAATCTACAAAGCAATGGCAGTACCCATGCTAACTTATGCATGAGGAAACTGCACAATAAATAGAACAGACAGAACAAAAAGAGAAAGTGCCGGAATGAAATTCTTACGTTCAGTAGCAGGTTACAATATCTTAGATAGACAATATAATGTTGACATCAGAACCGAACTGAATATATTCAATCTAATGGACAGAATTCAGTCATTTAGCAGCAACTGGCATGATCATATCTAACGCATGCCTCCAAACAGAATTCCCATAATAATATACATGTACAATTCTAAAGGAAGAAGAAATGTTGGCCGCCCGTTAAGAAGAGGGAGAGACTCACTCTCTTAATGTGGAAACAGGCCTTAAGGCCTAAATCCATGAAGCAGAAGAAGAAGAGACATTTTTAATTTACAAAACTCGAAATACGAAGGCATTATGTAATTAAAATGTAAAAAAGATATGTTTCGTTTTGTAGAAAATATTTAGAGATTGGGGTGTTGAGTATAACTTTGAAAATATGTATTTATGCACCAAGGTCGTTAGATTTGATGATCGAGAGGCGACAAAAAGCTCGGGGGGCGGCCTCTCCGGGTTTGCATTGACTTTTGACCAGAATTAGCAGACTATTATAAACAAATGAAGTTGATCCAGTACAAATAATTACATTTTAAAAACAACTAGATATTATTGAAAAAGCATTCTTTAACAGATATACATGAAGGATGAATCACCGTGTGTAGGCAGTGATACTAGGACAGTTTGACTTTATGGTTAATGTACACCTCTAAAGAATATTTGTTATGGGGGTTACCACGCCAACTCCTAAGGAACTCGTATGACTGTGCTTAGCTGACGCTAATTATCAATCTATACATGTGGTAAGCAATTTATATAATTTTAATAGATGCTATGTTGAGGTGTAAGGATTTGAAGCTGTGTTTAATGTTACGTAATATTGTTATTAGGTTAAATTTCTTAGTTTTGATGAAGGCCACAACCCAATCGGCCGAAACATTGACACCTTTTCAATAGTTTCTAGTTGTATTTAAAATGCAATTATTTGTACTGGTTCAGCTTCAATTGTGTGTAATAGCGTGGTCAAATTTCAATATAAAGTAAAATATAAAAAGATGTATAATAACAAATAGAATCTAATTTTTTGCCGCTACTCGATCATTAGAACCAGCTAATGCCCCACATATATACAAGATTTTATTAGAAGAAATAAAGAGAGAACGTCAACAACACCAAATCAGAATTCCCACAATTCAAGATTTTAGTTTTTACATTTCAATTATTCAGATTTACTTATTTACTAATTATCTAATGTTAACTTGACTAGGTTTGTAATATCTTGACTTTCATCCATCTTTACATATTTCCCTCCCATAATTCCATTTCATATTTCCCTCTCACAATTACCTTCATTAAAAGAATGTAGCGTCATTCAACTGTTTTCATATAGTATCCCACGTAATCACGATCCTTCCAATCCAGGTAAGTCACACGGCATATAGCAAGCTCCGTATCCAGAGCAATAACACGTAATAACGTATCAATAATAAATAAAATTAATTTACACCAGAATCATTGTTCAAAACATTTATATAAATTGTCAGACATGTTACATCCCATAGTTTTTATAACAATGCAGAAGATCAGCCCCTTTGTCAGTTTTTTGCTTTATAGTCTCCAAGGACATTTCAAAACAAATTTGTGAAAAACTATCATCTGCTTTTTCCAGTCGATTTAACAGTTCTTCAAAATATTCGTCAGCCATTAATGATCACATTTGTGGTTCTAAAAAACCCCTTCTTTTAATTTAGCATCACTTTCACAGAAAATTTCGATTTCAAGTACAAGAATTCATCAAAACGTTTATCCATTGCTGTTACGAAATTTTTCATTCCTCCTCATTTAAAATACAATGGATGTAAACATATTTTTCATGGTTCACTAAATGGACACGTGACACACTTTTTTGGCAAGAGATACGAGAATCCTTTAATATTTGCCAAACAGAAATAACGGTCTCTTAGATGATCCTTTGGTTCACTCCAAATCATAAAAATTATAAATGGCATATGATTTGTACTTTTTTCAATCCAAAAAATAGTCTTGACACAAAGACGTATATTGAGGGCCCACTTCTTTTCAAAATCTCAAACTTAGCAGCCCAACTAATGTTGATAACACTTTTTCTCAAGTAGCGTTAAATTTCGCCTCTGAGTCTTTCAAGTCAACTCACCAGAAATATAGTAGAATTTATCTGCATGGTTCACACACGTTCTTGACATGATGAATATACAAAAATCTTTAGTGTGACACAGCTTACACGGGACACTTCTAAACATGAAGGAAGGAAATATGTCACTAGTGACATTCGTGGCAACAAGCTCATTGACACCTCAATACTGACACATCGCAATGCCAGATTAACTGGTCTGAACGTGTCAAATCATGAATAAACCTGCCCAGTATTGCCCATTGGCGTTTGAGTATCATATTACATATAATTTCCTTAAATACAACTTCAATAAAATTGCTCAATGTAAGATAAAGGTTCCTACGACATGTCAAAAAGAATTTAAAATCAGATTTTAAAAAGTAACTGTCACAAAAAAGCTGTACCTGATGGGAAAATTCTGAATACATATCTGAATTTAGTAAGAAAAAACGCACTAGATTCACTAATAATATTTCTTTTGAAGAAAACCTTGTCGAGCAGCGTAATTATTGCGAATTTTTTTTAATTTTATACTCATTTTTTTGAGTAACAAATGGCTAAGAGTACAGTTTGCATTAATATTCTGAGTAGACATGTCCTTAAGAACATGTATATCAGTTTCAACACATTGGAAAGCATATATAGTTTCTGAAAAGTTTTCAAAATATTACATGTTTCTAACTTTTTAAAACGTTTTAGAGCTTTACAGGCGAACCTTGCTTATTTTTAGACGACTGAAACTTTGTATACTCTCTTTCAGGGTAAGAAAGAATAAGGTAGTCCCTGGGGAGCGTTGATTTTAACAAAAAGAACTTTTTTTGAAACACCTAACCTGTTGTGACACCACTCAAAATCCCTTCCCCGACTCTAGCAAAGTAACTGACGTGAGTATTAAGTTGACGAATAATGTTATACTATGATAAATAGGTTACGATGAAAAAGTTTTCAATTTCTTACCATTTTGAAAAAAAAAATTGAGCAGTGCTGACTTAATAAGTAGTCGTTTGAACAACCACTGACTTGCTTCTCCCCTTAGTTCTGTGAAAAACTGCTTTCCTGAAACAAAAGAAGTATCAATCAGTTTATAATAAAATTTCAAAATAAACGTATTTTTTATCTGTCGGCATGTTACTGTCTCGGAACTTCGTACTCAGAGATGTAAAACATATAATTTGGAATACGCAATGTGCTGCCAACGTAACTATTTCGCCATCTTATTAAGCGAAAAGCAAAGATGTTATATAATAGACGGCTCTCTGGATAGGGTTGAGTGAAGTTCTCGGCAGTCGCCATGACAGTTGTTGGCAAAACACTATAGTCACTATAGCGACTTTCAAGCTCCCTATTGGAAGATAACGTCACAACTAACTAAGTGTCAACGAACTTATAGTTTTAATCGGAGTATAGTCGAGCATATAGTACTAACGTGGTATAGGAGTAGTTTCTGCCAATAGTTCGAGTTGTCTGTTGTGTAGTTTGCGCGAGAGCATTCATTAGACTGCCTGTTGACTTTGCTGCGTACAACTGCATGGACAGGTTCAAAAAAGGATCTGGAATCCTACTTTTCATAGATATGTACCAGAAATAAAATTTTTGAAAACTACTTGTGTAAACCTCGGAATTTGTATTGTTAGAATATGTTAGAAAAGTGGGTTAATAGTATTCATACTCTTCATTTCTTTAGCTTTCCTCAAATGACAAAGGCCTTCTCGATAACTCAACTATTTCAAATACTTAGCAATAATAATGGATAATAAAATGTCTTGAAAAAATCATATAATGAGTTTACAAAATAATTTGTGTAGTAATATAAGAAAATTCTATTATCTACGAAATGTTTGCAATATCCAAACACTTAGAATTCTATATTACGCACTAATAAATTCAAAACTCCAATATGGAATCCAAATATGGGGAGGCACATTCAAAACGTACTACATTAAGAAACTAAGAATAACTCAAAACCAATTTATCCCTATTATCTTAAAAAAAATAGGACTGATTCTTCACGTCCTCTTTATAAACAATTAAACATTTTATCTTTGCAACAGCTCTTTGTATATAAAGTACTGCAGATATTATGTCAAAAGCGTAAATAATTTAACCGATAGAATATTTTACAAATGCAGTACACGTACCAAAGCCACTAATCAAATAAAAAAAACAATAATTCATTAATCTCTTATATCAAGAATCTTGGTCTTCATTGGACCTCATATATAATCAATTACCGATAACATTGAAAAATAGTAAGTCCTTGAACATTTTCAAACACAAAATAAAGATTTAGATTTTAAAACATGATGATAATGATATAAACAAGTTAACTGAAATATTGCATTAAAACTGTTTGCTGTGTATGAATTTATTTATGGAGTTATATATTTGTGTATGGAAATATACCTATTACATCTTTGTAAATTTTCACTTATTTTATGATTTCGGGCTAGAATTTTTATTTTTGTATGTTTACAAACACTTGGATTGTAAATTTAAAAAAAAAATATTATTAAAAAATAATATTCTTTTTTAATAATATAATATTTATGTTTTATTTTAAATAATATTTAAAATATTTTTTTAAATAATATCATATCTATGATATACTACCAAGAAGTATACATATATTTAATTGTAAACTCAGTATTGCTAACCCTCACAATTGGTTATCGATGGTTATTAATTCCAAGAAATTTAAATGTACTATTATCGGCGCAACTTTTCATGAACGATGATCTTGCTTCCCCCACTGTGGAGCAATAAACAGTTGAAGACCAAAGCTCGCAGCGAGCACTGTTGACAACATTCCAAACATATCTTCATTGGCGCGCAAGAAAATATATTTACTGTTGAAACCGAGAACTCCTGGTCGTATTTTTCTAAACAATATCTAAATAAATGGCCAAAGCAGATCCATCGCAGGAGATACTTCGAACTCCTGGGAGAATTAGTACTCAGTTTATTGAGAAAGTTGCGAAGGCATGACTGAAATTCGAAAGATTGGCAGTGCTTCATAAAATCTAGGGGCCGATGTCGTAACTAATACTGCCACTCTACCCGCATTTCTCCAAGACATTATTCATGAAATTTGCGCGATTAATACATTATCTCTGTAAAACAAGATGGTAATAAAAATTATTATTATTATTATTGTTATTATTATTATTATTATAAGTGGATTGGGTCGATGAGAAGGAAGGATTGTACACCAAAGTCGAGTGAGAGATTATGTTGGAAATATTTTGAAACTTTTTGTTTTAGGCAAATTCTTTATGATGAGAGGACTATATTGTTCTTAGAAAACCTTACATGAACCTTAGAGAAATATATTGTTCGTATTTTATTATCAATGATTTTGAATTTATTAACTTTGTTCATGTAATTAAGGTCATGCAATAATAGATATTACTTGAAGGAAAATATTAATTAAACAGTTCCACTTATTTTTGACATTCAAGAATAAATGTATTTAGCGTATATTATTACATATAGTATTTTTATGACGATTCGGCCACGCCTTTTTTAGCCATCTTCAGACCTGTTTCTTAATCGTACATTTTAACAATTTTTAGTACATAATTTTTAATACATTTTTCAATAAAAAATATGTTGACAGAAGCTTACCTTATAAATTACAGTTGGAATCTTACTATACTAAGGAATACAGTATACAGTTGGAATCTTACTATACATAGTATAAGGAATACAGAATATAGTTGGAATCTTACTATACATAGTATAGTAAGATTCCAACTGTATTTTATTATGTAAGCATCTGTCAACAGATTTTTATTGAAAAGTATATTAAAAATTATGTACTAAAAATTGTTAAAATATACAATTAAAAAAACAGGTCTGAAGATGGCTAAAAGGTGTGTCCGAAACGTCATCAAAAAGTACTATATGTAATAATATACTCTAACTACATTTATTCTTGAATGTCAAAAATAAGTGGAACTATTTGACTAATAATAATTGATAGACATTCATTGAAGAGAAAAAGAAGTAAGTTTTGAAGGAAAATAGCATTTCTTCAATATTTGATTTTCCAGACAATCTGAAGGAACGTTAAGTGAAACCTCGCCCTATTCTGAAGCGAATTTCCCCTGCGCAGACTTCCCAAGAAGAACAGTGTAGGGAAGTGAAGTGATGTAGTGAAATGATAGTAGTGGTGCTACAATAGCACATACTTTCTCTAATTATGTCTAAATTTGCAATTTTCGAAAAAGCTAGTTCTAAGAAATCATATTCGAGCCATTCCTTTATGCAACCTTTCTTCTATTCGTGGAGATTGAAGAAAAAATTCGGGGCTGTTTTTAAGAAAACAATGTTTTTAAAATATTAAAATTGCCAATATTTTTTAACATTGCACTCCTTTCAAGCACAAATTATGCAAAAACTACTTGTTTCTTCAAAAAAAGTGTACATGACTTATAAGTCAAGTAAGCTGTTTTTTACAATAGATTTTCTACAAGGCAAAAACATCTTCAATTTTGTAGTTTTGAAATGTCAACGTTTTGCAATTTTCGAAAATACGGAGAGTGTGCCAAAAATAGGACTAGTACCACTTTTTCTACCGTCCCTTGGTATGTGTGAGGAGAAAATTTGAAGAAAAATTTGGTTTTAGAGAAAAAATTGTTAGAAAAATTAAAAATTGTCTATATTAAGACGCACAATATTAAGACAAAACTACTCACATTTTCAGAGTCAGAGAGACGTTTCGCCATCAATCGGTTTTTCGGTGTCACGTAGACACAAAACATGGATTCTGGCTACTCCACGTGTTAGAAGATTTAATTTACTATGTATAAGAACACGATCAATCCGCTTTTTCGTTACTAGGGCCCTGCTATAAAAGTTTTTCTGCCGAAAAATCGGCGTTGTGCAGCGTACAAATACATAACTTTCTCTTCTTACGAAGTAAGTGCAAGAAAATAAAATCGCAGTGGAGAAGCTAGCAGGCTGTATACTCCTTCCCCAAAACTTAAGGTTCTGGAAGGAAAGAAATCTGAATTAAAAAGAAAACAATATTGCACAACAAAAATGTGAGCAGAAAAAATATATATTTCAAAAACTTCAAGAGACCATCACTGAATTAGAATAACGTATTTGCCCTTTGTAGTGCCCATGTTCAGAAATGTATTTTTTATGTACTGAAAGAATTGTTGGACAAAGTTGTCAGAATTATAGTGTCCGCAAAAAAGTTTGCTCTCACACTCCATTTTACTTTCTCGCTCCGGAGTAGAGAGAAGTTACGTAATGCTGTGCGGAAAAACGGCAAATTTTCGGCAGAAAATACTCATATGACAGGGTCCTGGTAACAAAAAAGTGGATAAATCCAGTTGATAAATTTAGAAAAAAATTCTTTATCACGTGGTGCAACCAAAAAATTTTCGAGAATTGCAAAAGTTCAAAATTTATTCGGAATCTTCCTACAAGTAAAATATTAAAGATAGATATTTTTTTCCTTTAATGAATTCTGTTCCTTAAAGATATGTTTTGAAATAAGGTCATGTACAATTTTTCGAAAATTTGAGTACATTTCGTGTAATTATACGTGAAAATACGGGCGAGAAAGTACGTGCTGTTTTTGCACCACTAATTTATTCGCTTACAATTTCCTTAGGACTCATCTTAAGTTTCCTCATCCAGATACACTAAGAAGATTGTCATCTGTTATGATAGGAAACCTGAGTATACTGACCAGGCATCTAACAACGAAGTAGAGAATGGACTGTTGTATTGCTGCCGCATGTTTGATGAGATGTTAAAGAAAGGTATAAGTTTGGATGGGCAGAAGACTGTTAGGTATATGGATTTAAGGCAAGGTTTTTTGGATTGTGACGACACTGATGCAGTGTGTGCTACCCACTTTAGTTTTGCCCCTTTAGTTTTTATGGTCACCACTGTAAATAGAAGTTGGACGATACCTATGGATTTCACAGGATTAAAATATATAAAACGTTTGCAATTGTTTTCTCCCAACTTCCAAGTTTTTTTTCCTTTTCCTAAATATTATATATTTTTTTCATTGATTCAATGCTCATTTATTCACAAGTTTATTATGTTTTTTCTTCTTGCGTTCAAATTTCTAAATTCTCATTTCTTAGTGAATATTTCTAGTAATCTTTATAAAATTGCCATGAACAGCTGAACAGAGTATTTCGCACGAAAACCAATTATTTTCTAATTCTTTTTGCATTTTTGTTTGGTGACTTTTTTTAAGTTTTCTAATTAATTTTTAATCTCCTTCGGCATCATTTAATAATAAGTTGACTCATACCATACAACGATCTGTTATTTAGTTTGCTATGAATTGAGTGACCATTTTGAATCTGTTATCTAATGCAATGTAGGCTAAACAAGAACTTGTTAATATACAATCTTTGATATCTTCTCAAATTGCAAGTTTATTCAGTGGTACCTTTTGTTTCTGGGTAGCATATCTTGTAACCTAGACACAAGTTTTGATTCCGTTAAGTTATTAATATTTTACCTCTCCCAACAGCACTGATTCGTCTTGATTTCCAGTATTTTGTCTACTTCCACCCATGATTCTTTTCTTTCTAATAGGCCAGTAAACTGAAATCAGATAAAATATGTACGTATGTATTTGGCGTTATTGGGTAGGTAGTCCGACTTCGCCTGCTAGCTACCGGTGTTCCCCATGTCTGGGCCTAGTGAAATTCCCATGCATTGGGGTAAGAGCGACATGAGACGAACATGACTTCGAAAAATAAGAAGAGAGATAGAAGCAAACGGATAGTGAGCTGGAGGATACGGAGGACCTGGAGGAGCCTGACAAAGAGTGAGAACAGGGGTCGGCACAGGAGTGGTTAGGGAGCAGGGAACAACGAATTATTTTCAGTAAACTATCTGGATTTTCGAAAAACATTAACTTTGCAAATCGATAATATTGATGGTAGACATTTTTATTTTCTTGCATACTACTTATTTAGAATAGAGGAAGTATTGCAATGCCATGGGGAAAACGCGATTTTTTGACAGAAAAGCTCCTACTGCCGGGCTCTGTTAGCGAAAAAATGGATCAATCTTGTTCCTACTTATGATAATTGTGTACTACTCAGAATCCACGTTTGGTGGGTTCGTGACACCGAAAAATTGGATTATAGCAAAACGTCCATCCGTTCGTCCGCCTGTCTCAGTGAACAACGCAAGTGGCTAAACTGTTAGCAAGATTTTCACCAAAATTCATTTTCTCGCTTCAATGTGATCGATGTCGTGGCCCCTTGAATTTGAAAGGAGTATTTTGATTTTAGGGGTACTTTACAAATAGCCTCAAAAGCATTTTCAAATTTTTCTCAAAAATAGCTCCAAATATTTTTCTTTATTTTATTCCCTGAGTTAGAACCAAAGACCCCTTAAAGAAATTGCTTAGGTCGCATGATAGGTGAACTCTCTGAATTTTCGAGAATTGTAAAAGTTCAAAAAGAGTCTGGGGTCTTCCTTCAACTACAAAAATAGAAATATAATTTATTAATGAAATGTGTTGATCAAAAACAAATCTTGAAATAAGGTCATGTCCACCTTTTTCGAAAATATGAGTAGATACAAGAGAAATATTAACTTATCAATAAGATGTTTGAACTGATTTCCACATTTCCAAATTTGGGATTTGAGAACAACAGATAAGGACAAAAATCTTCAATCACTTTTCCTACATTAATATTGCAACCAGATATCACAAAAGCGGCTGCAAATAAATAACCTTCGTTGATGTTTTCGTGACTGACTGACGTGAAGATTTTAAAAAGCAACGTGTACCTTTTACTGCATTGAAACACCATTCTCTGTAGATTTGAATATATTACTAGGAATATTACAAAGGGAATTTTGTGGAATAATGTGTTGTGATGCATAGTAAAAAGAGAACATCTATCTTGTTCGTTTGAAAGATTTGTACAAAACATATTTGGACTAGGAGAAATATTCTGCATTTTAGAGACATGCACTGTCGATTACTGCGCTATTTGAAAACAATTATGATCAGCTGTTTAATTGGATGAAGCGTATCTAAACACAAGTGAGAACATAAATCACTGATGTTCATTTGGCAAATTGTTTGCGTGAAAAAAAAAAAAACTTCAGTCGATATCGACTTGATGCCCCTAGTTTTTCCAAAGTAAATTGGCATATTTTATGTATTATTTTGAAATCAAACCATCATCTAACTAGTGGTGTTAAAACGGCCCGTACTTTTTCCTCCCTTAATTTCACGCACAATCGCGAAAATATTAAAATTTTCGAAAAATTTTACCTGAACTAATTTCAAAATCTAGCTTTAAGGAACAAATTTCATTGAAGGAAGAATCTCTATCTTCATAATTGCAGTTGTTGGAACACACCGAAAAAAAGTTAAATAATTACAATTTTCGAAATATCAGGGTTTTCAACGGAAATGAGAGTAGCACCTTTTTCTTAAACGTCCTTCACATTATCCATTAACGAAATTTAATAAAAAACAATGAAGCCATTTTTTGAAGATTTTGAAAATGTCGCAGCGGTTTCGTGTAAATTATCCCCCAAAATTAAAATATCGGTTTCAAATTCACGGGATCGCGGCATCAACCAGATCGACTCGGGAACATCAATCTTAGAGAAATCGGCTCAACGGTTTAGCCGTTAGCGTTGTTCACACACGGACGGACGGCCAGACAGACAGACAGACAGACAGTTTTGTCGTCATTCAATTTTTCGGTTTAAGGATCCACAAAACATGGATTCTGGCTACACCACGTGATATAGGAATTTTTTCTAAATTTAGCAATTGGATTTATCCACTTTTTCGTTACTAGAGACCAGGACCAGGACCTGCTCAGTGAATCGACCGATGTCACTGCCGTGCCTTTTACCGGGAGGTCCTATGTTCGAGTCCCGACAGTGGCAGGATTTTCGACACTAGCTTTTCAGCTAGGTCGCATTCAGTCGCTGTCTGGAGGAGAATTCTAGCGGCCGGATGCTCTGATCGGTAGTTTTCCGTGGTTTCTCCGATCAACACCAGATGAATGCCGGAGCCGTACCCTACCAAACAGGCCACGGACCGCGCGCGATCTTTCCTTCCTCTTTCTTGTCCTATCCTCACCCCTTACACACCCACACACTTACACTAATATGCACTACACTACCACATGCCGGGAGACCGGTGGGGGACTTAGAACTTGTCCGGGCTGGGGTGGTATCCCGCTGGTGGGAGATATCTTGTTTGGGAAAAACCTCTAGCCGACGGTAGGTCGGCGCCAGATCTCGCCATTCAGTGGGGGATAATACCGCCACCTCCCGATAAAAAGCATACACTACACTTACGAGACTAATGACCACAGTAGTTCCCCCCGGAATCACTAACAATCAATCAATCGTTACCAGGGCCCTGTAATAAGAGTTTTCTGCCCAAAATTTGCTGTTTTTTTTGCGCAGCATTACATAACTTTGTCTCTACATCGTAGCGAGAAAGTAAAATTACATTTATTTCTCAATTTTGTTTTATTTTCTCGATTTTTTCTTTAATTATAAAAATGTAGTTCCGCGGCCCGGCAAGAAACCTAATTTCTAAAATCTGTCAAGCTAGTCACCCTTGGCCTAAACCTTTCAGACTATTATCTCAAAAATTGGTACTCCTCGATCGATCTACTCGAACTCAAGGCTCTACGTGTTTGCAACGGATATTTTGATTTTGGGGGGAACTTTACATGAAGTCTCAACAACATTGTCGAAATTTTATAAAAAATGATTTCAAAATTTCGAGTTAACTTTGTACTTGGATTGCGTAAAGTTTAAAAAATGGCGTAAGTCTTATTTTCGTTGATATCTCTAAAATTTCGAAAGTTCAGACTTTTTTCGGTGTCTTCCTACAACTACAATATTAACGACATGGGTTTTTTCTTTAATTTTCTCTTTATTCTTGGAAGATAGCTCTTTAAAAAAGTCAAGTGGAATTTTTCGTAAATATGGGTAGTTTTCGCGTAATTTTTGGTAAAATAGACAATTTATATCAATATAAACAATATTTTTAATATAAACATTTATTTTCAATAAATGCTCCAATTTATTTTACATTTTTTCTCCTATAAATCGAACTGGTCCTGTTTTCGGCAAATTTTCTGTATTTTAGAATATTGCAGAAACAGTAATATTGTAATAGTTCAATATTGATATTAGACAATGTTTCTTAAATAAAATATTTAAAAAAGGTCATGTGCAGTTTTTTAAACGAGTAGTTTTCACGAAATTTCTGTTTCATGATTATACAATTTATATTTTTTCTCAAAAATGGTTTCCATTTCTTTTGCACGGATAGAGCAAAGACAATTAAAGCTTTGCGCAAATATTATCTTTGAAATATCTAAAAAAAAATTAAAAATGTAAAAGTTAGACATAAACCAAGAAAGTATGTGCTAATGTAGCACTGGTTGCTAATGTAGTATTGTTGGCTACATCTGAAGAAAAAGTTTATTAAAAAGTGTAGCCCTTTTTGGGAAAAGTTTGAAAATGTTGACTCTTTCGGTAAAATCACCTCTCCCCAAAAAATATCCGTTTCAAACTCCCAACGTCTCCGGTTCGGCGACGTATATGGAGGAATATCATTTTTTGGGAAAATGGTCTAAACGGTAAAAGGGCTAGCGTTGACCACACAGAGACGGACGGAAAGACCAATTAGGTATCAAGGACCCACGAAACGTGGATTCTTCTCAACTTGTCCGATTTTAGCAAAGACCGAATACATGACAGGACACGACAGGGTGTGTAGTTACCTGCACCGGTAGATCTGTACCGCTTTCGAAGTTCCTAACAAATGCTCTGAGTGGTATGTACACTCATCAAAACCAGCCACGTCAGTTGGACTGTGCGACCAACAAATTCAAACTGATTGCAGCGTATATTGCCGTATATTGTTCTCCGGGATTTGGAGAAAAAATCGTGTTTACTTATAGATTTTACTGTACTGTGCGGTCAAAACAAAGCTTAAAAGCACAGGTCGTCCCGATAGTTATCGGAGGTCTGAGATTTGTTCTTCAAAATTTGTGTAAGAACGTGACTAAACTCCCAGGTCATTCAAATGACTGGGAAGTGCAAATCATTGATTTGTTGGAACAGCCCACGTTTTTCGCAAAATATTGTAAAGGCACCGTTAGTCACTAGATCTGCTCTTTGGAAAGCTGGTTGCAATCGGGAATAGACTTTATAATCAACCGACTCATAGTATCTTTAACTAATGAAGTAAATTAGAGAAATAGGAATAATAATAATAATAGGAATATTAATAAATATAATAATAATAATAATAATAATAATAATAATAATAATAATAATAATAATAATAATAATAATAATAATAATAATAATAATAATAATAATAATAATAATAATAATAATAATAATAATAATAATAATAATAATAGCCGATCCGGATAACCCAAATTGCTACGACAGTAGTGCCGTAGCGATCTCGGACGGAAGGATCGCAGGATCGAGTCCTGCCTCGAGCATGAGTGTGTTTGTGTATGTCTGTATATGTGTGTCGTCCATTCATCCCTCATTATTAAAGAGTCGATTCCCATGTAACTACATCTTTTCTTTGCTAACATAAACTGGATGAAACCTTGACAGAAATTGGAATCATGAAACGGACGTTATTTTTAGTACTTGTTTTATTTTGCTCGAAATCGCACTTTTGGGGATTACTGCATGAAATTGCACATTTTGGGTAATGCTGTCTAAAAATTACCCAGTTTCGAGTTTTACTAGACCAATTTGCAACATTCTTAGTTTTATTGCATAAAATATAATTCTTATACTATCAACTTGTTTTAATTTGCATTTGTAAAGGTTTCATTTAAATTTATCCTATTGTCTAATTAAAATTTCTGAGATATTGCAATTGGGGGTAGGGATATATGGCGTTGATATATGGCTACGAACTCACTCCACGCCCAACTAACGCTACGTCCCGGGTCTATCTTCCCAATCGGATCATAAATCCGTTTTGTTAGTCTTTGCTGAACTTCCCAACACGAGATTGCACGCGCGAGTCACATTTGTCTTTACGTCCTGGCACGAAGCTTAGTGGCAAACTATACCGGGTGTCAAATTCATCAAAATCGCATTGCCCTGCGAAATCGACAGAGAATGAACTCAGTTTTTGACCACTTTTAGCTGCGTCAGAGTAAGGTTCGACATACAGAGTTAATATAGAACGAAGGTTTTTCTGTCTGAAACGTGTATTACATTATAGAAGATATAGTAATTTCACAGAAAATAATTTGGGAATGTACATAATTGTAAATTATAATGAAAACAATTAAGAATATTTCTTGTACAACTTAATTGTTTTTGGTTTCTCAAGGTATTTTTCTATTTTTCAAGTTTTGTATTTACTTTTTGGTGCTAATTTAATTTTATAAGTGCATAATATTTAAAATAACAAATACGATTGCTTTGATAACAAATATGATAGTATAATCTATGCGTATAAACTAATTATAATAAAAACTAAAATTATAATTTCTTTCAACGTAAATTTCACAACAAAAATGTAAAATAAGTTGATAAGTGGATTAACTGTAATTTTTAGACTACATAACACCATTTTGCAAAATTCTGATAATTTATTGCATGTTTTGTGTTTTTACTGCACGTTTTAGACAGTTTTACTGCACGAAAATCCTGTCCTCATTATCAACATTCCATGTTCCATCCCCCCAGGACTAGCAACCCTGGGAGATAAAAATTTGATTCAGTAAGAGCAGGTCCGAGTGGTCCTAGAAGGCCAATTCGCGACCAAAATAATAATAGTATTAATAATAATAATAATAATAATAATAATAATAATAATAATAATAATAATAATAATAATAATAATAATAATAATAATAATAATAATAATGTCTTTATTGCGGGGTAAAAGACTATTAATGACCCTTAATAACGAGAGGTTCTTCAGGAACAGAGAGATGTACTGAAGGAAGAGAAAGAGCTTTTTTGTTACAGCACATTTTTATGAGCTGAAATCCTTAGGGATGCGACAGTCATTAACATCAGTCGGGTCTATGCCACTGTAAGCAACAAGTAGAATGTTTAAAACATGCATTTTATCATTTTTTCTTGAAGATCAATCGGAAAAGGATTTGCGAATATTGATGTGAATGAGAGAAATTTTCATGTTCGCTCAGAAAATGTCTACATTGATGGGTGCTGACTCGCTGAGATGGAAGTGTAGAAAGTAGATAATGAGACGTAAATTATTTGAAAAATTTAAAATTAACATTTCTAATTGACATAAATTTCCCTAATTACGTCTCATATTTTATTTGAATTTTTGTAAAGCATTTTTGAAACTTTCTCACGTGTGGTATATACATGTATATATAAATGACGCACTACTTAAAGAGTGGATGTCATGCATAACATTAAATGTAAAATGCGAAGAATTAGCATAGGAAAATTCAGCTACTTAAAGCATAGTATACAAGAAAGAATGCAATTTTTAAAACGCGAGATTGAGTTAACTACAATGTTCTTTGTTTTACATCAAGTGTCGTTACATTTCTTGATTAAAAATTATTTTGGTAAGAACGATTGAGTTATTAGTCTGAAACACGGAAAAAGAAGGAATTGGAACACGTCTGTGCCCACATTTGTTTGCAATTCATTCCAGAAGGATATAGAAAGGAAGCACGTTAGTCTCTATAGTACTTGACCCTTCCTGAACACAATAGCATTAATTTTTCAAAGTAGTGTGTCTAATGTATTAGCCTTTAAAGAATGCTTCGAGAGTATATTCCATGTTCCATTTACTGCTGGGTCATTCCATGCAAAAATGAGGACTTAATGGCACGATTCCTTCACACTTCAAAATATTTTGTCCGTGATGCCTACATCGTCGATGTACATCATTAAAATTTTCTGATTCTTCGGTAGTACACTCTTAAAATCTTAAGACTTCTTGAGAACACCTCTATCTTCTTTACTTGTTTTTGCCTTCATATAAACGTTTCTACAAATTATGAAAATTTTTGAGTATATATACGCTTCGTAGTTCAATTATTTATTAAATATCAATTTTATATCGTGTTATTCTTGGCATACAACAATAAAAACTTCTTTAAAACGCAATTACTCGCAAGACAATATTTTTAAATTTATGAAAATGTGCTATAATATTGTATTTAGAATGTTCTAGAAGCTATTAAATTTTCTTGAAGATATCTTTTAAGGAAGAAAAATTATCATTATAAATACTCTCCTGAGCTGAAATGGGCAGTATGCAACCCGCCACAACCATTCATTGTTGCTGCGGCTCTGCTCGCGTGGCGGCTGATGGACTACTCAGATATAGGTGCCTTTTGGAGAGCACCTTGCCTAGGCACTTCAGTTGAATTTGATACAGGTTTTACTGAAAGTTTGTTCTAACTGGAATGACACAGAGTTTATGAAAGTTGAAAAAGCGCGAAATTTGTGTGGCGTCTTCCTACAACTATTGTATTTATGAGAGAGACTTTTCCCTTAATCAAATCTGTTCCTTAAAGACCAATCTTAAATAAGTGCATTCAAGTTCAAATTTTCAAAAATGTGAGTAGTTTTTGTGTAATTTTGCGCGAAATATATTAATATTATAGGTATACATATAATGTATAATAATATTTTCCACGAAAACTACTCACATTTTCGAAAAGTCGAACTTGAATACATTTATTTAAGATCCGTCTTGAAGGAAGGAATCATTAAGGAAAAAATCTCTCATAAATATTATAGTTGTAAGAAGACGCCTCTAAAATTTCGGGCTTTTTCAATTTTTATAAAATCTGTGTCATTCCAGTGAGTGAGAACAAACTTTCAGTAAAACTTGTATCAAATTCAACTGAAGTGCCTAGGCAAAGTGCTCTCCAAAAGGCACCTATATCTGAGTAGTCCATCAGCCGCCACGCGAGCAGAGCCGCAGCAACAATGAATGGTTGTGGCGGGTTGCATACTGCCCATTTCAGCTCAGGTGAGTATTTTTAATGATAACTTTTGTTTCTTTTAAGATATCATCATGAAAATTTAATTGTTTCTAAAACATTCTAAATGCAATGTTATAGCAAATTTTTATAAATTTAAAAGGTTGTTATGCGAGTAGTTGCGATTTAAATAAGTTTTTTATTGTTGTATGCCAAGAATAACACGATATAAAATTGACATTTAATAAATAATTGTAATACGTATCATATATATACTCAAATTTTTTATATTTCGTAGAAACGTTTGTATGCTGGCAAAAAATGACGGAGATAGGGGTGTTCACAAGATGTCTTAGATTTTAAGAGTGTATTGTTACCGAAGAATCTGTTAGAAAATTTTAATAATTTACCTCGACAATGTAGGCATTATGGACAACAATATCCCAAAATATTTTCAAGTGTGAACGAGTCATGTCATAAAATCCCCTTTTTTTGCCTGGAATGACCCTGCTTTGTATTTTTGGATGTTCGACTGTAGAAGTCATTAACAATAAGTTCTGTTTTTTTGTTTTTTAATAGATATTGCAAGGCAACAAATCAAAAACTTGAATGAAGGGTGGAAATTATTTTTCACGCCCCCAATGCATTCAAAAATACAGGGGAAAAGTTTCCAGGAATATTTGGAACTTCTGGACTAAGCTAAATATTGTGACATTTTTCTTTTAACAGAAAGAAGTATTCAAGCATACATGAATATTAGCATCTTCTTGCACCAAATGTCGCCTTTATTTACGGATTTTAAATATATTTGAGGCCATTCCCTCAGAAATTTAAAAGTGTGCTAGGAGTTTCATGGAACATTGCCGTTATTGTATACTGACGTTCACTTTGACGGCGTAAGAACGATGTAAATCTCAAAGTATAAGGAGTATCTGGATGTGAATATCGCAATGATTCAACGATATTAACCCATACAATACGCTCTGCGTTCATTTTTGTTCCGATTTAAAGGACCAATCCATTTAAAGGACTTTTTTCAACTCAATCGCAAACTTCTGCGCCAGAGAAGCGCTGAGGATTCAGAAAAAATCTTTTTTATTTCGTTCCAGAAGACATTCGCTTTAACAAGGTTGTGCTATTTCAAGACCAATTAGTTGTCCTCAAGCGTGCAGCGTGGAGGCAGTGAACGGAATTCCTAAAACGGAATTCCGCGATCGAGTTCAGCTCTATTAAATGACATCCCACGAAGTCGCGCCTCCGAGTTGCTTCTGCACAGCTGACCATTGAAAGGCGATAGTCCTAGTTGAAATGACGATTGATTGAGTAATTGTTAGTGATTCCGAACGCGTCAACTACTGGAGTCAGTAGTCCCGTAAGTGTAGTGCATTTTTCATCGGGAAGTGGCGGTGATCTTCCCCCCCCCCTGGATGGCAAGAACCGGCGCAAACCTACCGCCGACTAGCGGAGTTTTCCGCAATCAGGTATCTCCCACCAGCGAGGCACCGCCCCAGCCGGGACAAGCTCTAAGCCCCCGACCGGTCTCCCGGCATGTGTGGTACAGTAGTGCATGTTAGCATGAGTGTGTGTAAGTAACGGGTAGGAGAAAGAAGGGGAAGGAAAGATCGTGCATTGTCCGTGGCCCGTTCGTTAGGATACTGCCTCGGAAATCGCCTGGTATATATAGGAGTAACCACGGAAAACTACCGATCAGAGCAGCCGGCCGCCAAAATTCTCCCCATACCGCGACTTTATTCGATCTATGTGACTAGCTAGTGTCGAAAATCTTGCCACCGTCGAGACTCGAACCTAGGACCTCCCGGTCTAACCTGCAGGGATGGAAACTTCCCCACCGCAGCTGCCAGAGATAGCGTGTCCGATTGTGGGGGAGGGGATATACAGTGGGTATTGAAGGGAGATGGTTGACAGCTGATTCGTGGTGGTTGGGATAGCTCCAACACACCACAACACAAGCAAACAACCATGCGCGAGGTGGGGTTCAAACCCGGTACTCCGGGAGAGGTGACTCATGGTATCAACTGATATCCTGCAGTGCCTCTGACCGGCCAGTCCTAGATTCGAGTCCCGACAGTGGCAGGATTTTCGACACTACAGTACTGACTGCGTATAAGCGACTCTGACAGTTCACTCGCCACGTGCTGTGGTACGTCATGTGACCTGCTCTGAAGCAATAACCTTGCGAGGATTTGTTTACTTTCGCACAGTCAGGGTTCAGCTTTGCCGTTCATCTGACTTGCATGAAGTCGCGGAGGCGACAGGTTCGGCTGTGGCAAAGGTTATGAACATGATATCAGGACATGTCATTGCCTGTCGGTAAGTGTTAACGTTTTGAGATTTCAATGATCTGGCATGTAGGTGGAGCCAATTGCGTAATAATGTATTCAGTCGCTGTCTGGAGGAGAATTTTAGCGGCCGGCTGCTCTGATCCGTAGTTTTCCGTGGTTTCTTCGATCAACATTAGGCACATGCCGTGGCAGTACCCTAACAAATGGGCCAGGGACTGCACGGCAATCATTCCTTACTCCTAATTGTCCTATCATCATCCCGTACTTACACAAACGTACACTTACATGCACTACACTATCACACATGCCGGTAGTCCGGTCGGGAACTTAATGCTTGTCCTGGTTGGGGCTGTGCACTACTGGCGGTAGATACCTGGTTGGAGAAAACTACGTTAGATGACTTGTAGGTTGGTGCCGGATCTCACCAACTAGTGATGAAAGATCACCGCCACTTCCCGAGGGACAGCATGCACTACAGTTACGGAAGTAATGACCTTAGCAGTTGACTCGTCCGGAACCACTAGTCAATCAAACCCGGGACACTTCCAAGAGCCAGGAAAGTTACGACGCAGCCGTCTGAACGATATCGGATATCCATGCCACACAGACGGTGCTTTAAATTTTCTTTAAAGTCGTATGTGACATTTTAAGAAGTGTGCAACGTTTAAGAAGTGTGCAACGGGTGCAATGTTTGACTCTATAGACACCTCCCACAGACTATGGTAAAACACGAAGTGGTTCACATTTATCAACTGTTTATTTCGTGAACCAAAATAAACATTTTATGGACACCTTTTATATAAGTTTGAAATTATGGCCTGTTGGTCCATACTACAAATTATTCAGCATAGTGATATAGTTTATTTTTTACACATTGCTTACAATTTCAATTTTTAATGTGGTGCAAAAAGAACAGATGAACAAGTAACTGTAACTTCAGAATAAATTTGAGAAAAATCATCAAAATTTCAAATAAAAATGTTTATTTTAGAAATCCTAGAAAATTATCTCATCATAGATTGAATAGATTTGATGAGACTGTTTCAAATCGAGCGTGTGCAAAGAATGCCTTTCTTTATCTGTGCATAAAAATTCGGGTATTCCTCATCAGAAATCTAAAAGCCAGCCTGAAAACGGGAAAATGATAAATGTTGCACGGCGTCATAACTGCCATTAATAATAAAATTCAAACCAAAGCTTTAAACCGTTCGTGAGAGAATTCATGTCTTATCAATGACAAATTACTCATCTGTTTTAATTTAATTTTATTTTATTATTCGATTAATTATTCATAAAAAACAGTAAAACTGTATGTGACGTATAAGGTAGAAGTATAAACTGCGCATGTTTTCTTGAGCTCCAGAATACATTCTTCAAACTTTTATTACACATTGTTGAATAATGAAAACAAGTATGAATAAAAACGACGAATGACGATTGTACGAATGAAAGTACCAGTAAGGCGAGGAAGACAGCGTTTGAAAATTAGAAAAGTTCGCACCCCTAAAAACACATACTGTAAGGGATATTACATGATCCATTTTTCAAAACCTGATTGATAAGTTGAATCTAAATACTTAATGGAAAACTGGAACTGTGTTGGAAATAACGATGTTAATTATGACAGTTTTTATTAGATGTTATTCCAATTTTCATATTTGAAGCCAATACTCATTTCCGAACAGTTGAGAATCGCGTTAAAGAGTTGTGCGGCCCACTGCATCATACGGAACATGGAAATAATGTATCACTGAAATACCAAAAATTAAATTTGTCAGCAGCTTTGTCAAAAAACGCTTCTTTTTATTAATTTTATTTCTACAGTTTTAAGTATAACCCAAAAGGAAAGGAAGCTTGTAAGTATTGGAGATGATTTAGACGGGCGAATGCACTGGTTCTTAATCCATTATCCTAAAAAATGAACTGGTTGCCTTCGCGAATTGTGGAGTAATTGTGACACAATTGAGAACCCCGCAATAGTCACAAAACCAGGATCTGAGGAAACTGTTCCGTGAAGGTCACGAAACACTGTGATCATTGTTCAAGAAACTTCGCGCGACGCATGGCTTATCTGCGCTGGAGAACAAAGGCAATAATTTACTTTCAGGCTTTCCAAGAATGAGAGTTTGCATTTTATTCCAACACGCGCACATATCTTTTTGCCAATACGTAGATCAGAAAAAATCAATACTTATGTCACTAACAAATAAAACTAATTAAAATTTGAAGTTGCCCAGTTATACATATACATACTATAAGAAACGCAAGTTCCTGTAAATTTTGCTGTGTCCTTTTCAGAATAATTTTGTTAATCAATTGAAACAACGAGTGCAACAGTGACCTAACTGCTTGATGCCTCCAAAGAAAAAGTGACCTAACTGCCATTTATTATGCATGGTAGTTCGGCCATTTTTGTTCAGGCGGCAGAAAGGCGTTAAACCACTATTGTGCACATTGCTTCAATTACTTTCTATTAATTATTAATTATTAATTCTATTAATTAGTCTATTAATTATAAATGTTTGTACGGTACTAGTCAAGTAAACATCGAAGTTACACGCGCGATAATATGTATCAAAAGTCTAATGAACGTTTATTGCAACTCCTGACCGGTTGAATTAGCTCAGAATCAGCATTGCCACATTCTCTGCAGCGATTCTCGTTGGGAGATCCTAGGGTTCAAGAGCTGACGGTCACAGATTTTCGATACTAGCTACACAACTAAGTCGGATTCAGACTCTGCCTGGAGGAGAATTCGAGCGGATGGACACTCTGTTCGGTAGTTTTCCGTGGTTTCTCCTATCTATATCAGGCGAATGCCGGAGCAGTACCCCAACAAGCGAGCCACGGACCGCGCGCGATATTTCGTGCGACTTCCTTGTCCCACCCTCTCCCCCTTACACACACACACGCGCGCGCGCGCGACACTCGCGACATGCACTACACTACCACACATGTCGGGAGACCAGTTGGTAGCTTAGCGCTTGTCCTGGCCAGGGCGATGTCCCTCTGGAGGGGGATGCTTGGACGGAACCCCGCTAGCTGACGTGTGGGGTGCTGGATGTCACCATCCAGTGAGGAAGAAATCATCGCCACCTCTTGGGATAAAATATTCACTACACAAACGGAAATCTTGACCAGTGCATTTGGTGTGCCCGGAAACAGCCAATAAAATCAATTACTTCGTAGATTTTAACTCTACACTGACGAACTAAATTTAATTCATGTAAAATCTACTAACATCCACTTTAGATACATTGGATATTATTTTCATTGGATACATTGGAAGTTTTCGATGACGTATGCATATCCTTTGTGGAAAGATCCGAGGGCGTATGCTAGTTTGGGGGTAAGGTTCGGGACGTACTCCATTACGGCATCCCAGACCGAATTGGGGGAAATGTATGGGATGAAAAGTAAGGAAAGAGGAAGAGAGAATCGTGCGCGTCCCGTGACTAGCGCGCGTCCCGTTGAATTGAATATTGGTTCGGCATTCTCCTGCAAGTCGTTAGAAAACTACATAAAACACAGATCGGATTAGTTAGCCTACGAACGCAATGAGGTTCGTTTAACAATCTCGCTGATGCAACATATCAAGCAAATTTCTTGCATCAAACCTTGTAATCGGCAAACCCCATAGACAGGCGTCTCAACAGTCGTAGATCCTGCCACTCATAAAACTTAAATAGTATTATGTAACATATATTTTATTTTACTCTTCCCTTAAATTTAGAAAACGCCAATATTAATTAGTTACACCAATAAAGTAATGTCAAAAATATATTGACATTATATTTCTCTGGATATTGATATTTCGTTATTTATTTGAATAACTCGTAACGTAATTATCTGCATTACCTGTATCTTTTTAGAATAAGTCCATTTAAATATTGAATAACACATTTTGTGAAAAATACCTTCCCAAGTTCGTCGCAGTGTCATATTTACATACTCAGCATTAGTGTCATATAAATAAATAAAATTAATAGTAACAGATGTTAGTTAAAAATCAAAATTTCACTATGTTCAAACGAAAATAAATATATTTTGATAAATGGCGTATGATGCCAGAGTTTTATTGAAACTGTTTCCAAAAATATCCGAGAGATCAATCACCCAAGATGGCACTGGATCAACGTACTACTTTTTTCTCTATTCACCTCGCGGTGACTAAGAGGTTCACACCCCCCGAGTCGGTCGTTGATCTGCACTACTTGCTGAAACCTTGTCTGACGTGTACACTTCATTTGTAGGATTTACTCACATTTTACATATTTGCACGAATTAGTTCGTAAAAACATTTTTTTAAATGTTTTTAAGATGAACGAAAGTTAACGATATTAGAATATTGATAAGCAAATATTAGTTCTTTGTCAAGGTATTTTTTTCACTTTGGGGATAAATACACAACAGCATTTTTTTTTTACTTTTCAAACGATGTATTCGATTCTTCATTTTTGGAATGAAACTATGTTCTTGGGAACAGATGTAACGTATAAACAGAAAAAGGCTAATATCTTTCTTAGAATCACGCGGTATGCACTCGTCAACATTCTTGTCACAAAAGGGAATAATTCAAAGTACAGTATATGGATGAATCCGCTTAATTAAGAACATAACTTAGATAATGGGATAACGATAGAAAAATGAAAAACTCACTGGTATCAGCTCTACAGCAGATGAACGGAGCGGTAGCTGGGATGCGTGCACTCACTGACGACGCGAAATCTCTACTGCGTCCACGGAAGGTTCGCGAGAAGACAACACAACGCCAGGCACACGCGCAACGTGCTTTATCCCTGGACATGGTTTCCAAACATCCAATTCCTTTGTAAACAGGTGAGCAAATACCGTGTTATTATTTTACTATTACTATTTCTACATTACTACCACTACAACTACTACTGCCACTACTACTGCCACTCTTACTACTACTACTACTACTACTACTACTACTACTACTACTACTACTACTACTACTACTACTACTACTACTACTACTACTACTACTACTACTACTACTACTACTACTACTACTACTACTACTACTACTACTACTACTACTACTACTACTACTACTACTACTACTACTACTACTACTACTACTACTACTACTACTAATACTACTACTACTGCCACTACAACTACTTTACTACTAACACTATTATCACTACTATTACTGCTACTACTACTTTACTACTACTACTACCACTGCTGCAGCTACAGCTATTGCTGGTGGTGGTGATAGTGGTGGTGGTGTTACTGCTCCTCCTGCTGCTACTACCACTGCACCTGCTCCTGCTAATACTACTTCTATAGCAGCTGGTGGTGTTCTTGCTGCTCCCGCTACTACCACAACTTCTTCTGCTACTGCTGCCAGACCTGCTGCTCCTCGAGCTGTTGCTGCTGCTGCTGCTGCTGCTGTTGCTGCTGCTGTTGCTACTACTACTACTACTACTACTACTACTACTACTACTACTACTACTATTACTACTATTACTACTACTACTACTACTACTACTACTACTACTACTACTACTACTACTACTACTACTACTACTACTACTACTACTACTACTACTACCACTACTACTGCTACTGGTCCTGTTTAGTGATTGCAAATTTTACCCAAACATCGATATATCGATATTTCGAAACATCGCCAAAAATTTTTCGATGTCGATGTAAACATTGACAAAAACATCAATGTTCAAAACATTGACGTTTAAAATTTTCCCAAACTATTTCCATTTTAATTTACTTAAACGAGTACATTTCATTGTATGGTCACGTATATATGATACGTTACCAATATTCGTTATCGAATCTAAAGAAGGAAATAAACTAGAGGTACTACAGAATGGCATAGACTTTCTCGTAGCAATATTTTCTAGTTTCCTTGGCGTGGACTGGCTTTAGGGTCTTCCTCTATTCTCTAGCCAGCTGCCATCAATCGTCACCGAAAGTACATTTTCTTAACTTTTCGGTAACTTAATAGTAAAACCGAAATATTATATAATACATATATATTAAAGAAGAGTAAAATCTCGTCAAAAATAGAAATTTTCATTGAAAAGTTTGAAGCCGTTTTTAAGAAAATGGCGTTTAAGCATTACTGTAAATGCGAAATTTGAAGCTCTTTTTCACAGGAATCTGTTGAGTTTTCGACAAACTTCATTTGAAGTCATCTCAAGCACTTCCACTCACAAATGTAATAATGTATGCAAATCGATGCGAATGTGCGTATTAACGGCGTGAGAGATATTTCAAAAAAATTATAATTGGGTAATTTTTGAAAAACAAAAGAATACATCAAAATGAAAGATGCCGCCACCGCCGCCGCCGCCGTCGCCGCCGCTGCCGCCGCCGCCGCTGCCACCGCCGCCGCCGCTGCCGCCGCCGCCGCCGCCGCTGCCACTGCCGCTGCCACTGCCGCTGCCGCTCCCGCCACCACCGCTGCAACCGCCGCCACCGCTGCCGCCGCTGCCGTTCGTTTGCGTACTTTGTCTCGCTGCATAGTGTTCTTCAATTGTACCAGAAGAACCGAGTCGAGACCACAATGGTAATGTTTTGGGCTGCACATTGTAATTTGTTTACATGGTCAGATATAAAATGATAACCCAAATAAATGTCATTCTGCCCTCCTACGATAATGTCTAAAGGGCGAATTTTGATGACCTAAAACATCGCCAAAAATGATCAATAAAATGCTCTTGAAATGTTTTTAAAATGCCCTAAAGGTAAGAAAAATGACGTAAAAAATGTGATCAAAATCAGTTCGGTTGAACAACTGAAGCTGTTGAATACGTTACCGATGTAAAAGAGGCTTCTTCTATTCGTTCAAGTTAACTCGGCTTTAATACTTTATGTATGGAATGTTATTTACCAGAAAATCTCTGCCGTTAGATATCCCGAAATCTTCTGAATCGCCAATGGCGCTGACAGGCGTCACAGGAACCTTAGATTACATACAATTGTTGGCATTACAACTTCTGAGAGAAAAAAATCGAATAGGCTTTCAGTTATCGGTAATTTGGAGTACTGTGGAGAACATTTGTTGCATCTAGTAAATAGTTAATAACATTAAAATGAAATTAAAATTGATGATATCAGCAAAAAATGCATTAAAAATGGCGAAAAGGTAAAAAATGACTTAGTAGTCGAAATCGACGAAAAATGCCAAAGAAAGTATAAAACTGGGTCATTTCCTATTGTCATAACATAAACTGAATTCCCACACTAAACGACATTTTTTAAATTAAAAAAGACATTTCATTGAAATCCGCCCCCTAATAAAGACTTTCCAATTATTCCGATCTTCGCGTGGATGTCCAACCCTGCATTCACATATGCTACCATCCCGTTAGATTTAAAAACACGAAACTGAGTAGTGGGAGGTAACTTTCTACTGGAAATGGAGGGAAGATGACGGCCATGTGAGTGTGCTAAAATTTTGCTGTTTTTACTCTCTCGTCCTTGCTTCACAAGAAGAGAAAATATTGTAATCGTGCACCGGAAAGCGGCAAAATTTAGACAGAAACTTTTATTGTTGGGCCCTGGTAACGAAACAAAGAATAAATCTTCTTCATGTATGTAGTAAATTACTTCACACTTAAGAATATATAGTAGTCAAGTAGCCATAGTCAGAACCCATGTTTTCTGGGTCCTTGATACCAGAAAATCGATTGACGGCAAAATGTTTTTCTGTCGGTACATTTGTTTGCCCATCTGTGTGTGGTCAACGCTAACGCCAAAACCGTTTATTTATTTCATTTTTTATTTATTTATTATATATTTAACAGCAAAACGGTTAAAATCAGTGTGTGACGTGCTATGGGGAGAACTGTATTCTGTGCACGTTTTCTGAATTCTGAGATCCTTACCCTATGATACCGGCAGGTATAAGCGACTCTGATAGTTCTCTCGCCATGTGTTATGATACGTAATGTGACCTGCTCTGAAGCAATCATCTTGCGAGGATGTTTACTTTCTTACAGCCAGGATTCAGCTTTGCTGCTCATCTGACTCTTAACGAAGTGGCGGAGGCGATAAAGTTCGGCTTTCGCGAAAGTTTTGAAAATGATATCAAGACGTGTCGTAGCCTGTCAGTAAATGTTAATGTTTTGATATTTAAGTTATCTGCGATGTGGGTTTATTTATTTATTTATTTATTTTACGTCAAAAAACAGTTAAAAACTGCGTATGACGTGCTATGGTGAAAAGTGAATTGTGTGCACATTTTCAAAATTCTGTGATCCCTACACTAAGTCATATACTACTTAAATTTTGAATTTTTGAAAGGGAGAAAAAAAACTTCCATGTAAATTTTCAAGGATAAACAAGCAATAAATTTTGAATTTTGAAAGGGAGAAAAAAAACAAAATAACTCCCATGTAAAAAATATATTTTCAAGGGTAAATAAGCAATAAATTTTGAATTTCGAAAGGGAGAAAAAAAACTCCCATGTAATAAAATCTATTTTCAAAGATAAATAAGCAATAAATTTTGGCTCTTATTACTTCCTGCCGCGACAACATGGAAACGATAATTTGAATAATTGTATTTCCCACTGAATTCTAGAAGACGTGCACAGAAAATGAAGTTACATTTATGTCCAGAAGCAAAACAAGGGACCATCTCAGCATTTGCTCAATGGATCAGGGAAACTGGACGAAAAACCTGATCGAGATGGGGTCATTGACCCGGAAGCTGTAGTACAATAGTTGTTACAGGTTGTTTATACTCATTTATACAGTCCAAATGGTAAATAATGCATTATGTATCATTGTTAAAATTAATGTTACTTTTCTTGTGATGCTCAGTATAGTCTCTAATTGTATAGAAACAGTTATGCAGCAGAAACGATTTCACTTGGGATTTAAACTTTTCTATTGAATTTAATCGTTTAATGTCATCTGGCAAAGTGTTGTAAAATAATGTACATGTATTGTATGTGAATGTTTTGTAATGAGCTGTTGATACTGTCACCTGATGAATATGATTTCTACGTCGAGTGTTATAGTAATAGACTTCGGCATTTTCTGAAAAATATTCCCGCCCTTGAGCAAGTCATTTTTTACAAAAACCACTGATTCGTAAATAAAAAGACACGGTAATGGTAGAATTCCTAGATTAATGAAGAGAGGCTTACATGAATCACGTGGGTGGGATTTGGTTATTATTCGTACAATTCGTTTTTGTAATCTAAAAGTCTGGGAGCTATAAGATGTATTTCCCCAGAATACTATGCCATGTACGTAATAATGTGTGGCAACAGTGCAATAATGTGTGGCAAAGTAATAACGTAATAATGTGTGGCAACAGAGCATTGAACTGTCCGGGTCGCTAATACGCTGCCGGTACTATAAGCCATATACAAGTTGAATTCTGAATACAGAAGAGAATGGGCGTTTTTGGCAAGAACTGATTAGAAAATTTTCGCTCCGGTGAATTAAAACTATTTGCAAAGGCAGATCAGCTTTAGATTTGGACTCTTACTCCTGATCGTGCCCTTCGTGAAGGAATCGACCTCCTGCCACGACGTGGAGAACGATAATTAGAATATTTATATTTCCCAATAAACTCTAGAAGACGTGCTCAGATAGTGAAGTTACATTTATGTCTAAAAAAACAAAACAAAGGGCCATCTAAGCATTCGCTCAAAGAATCAGTGAAACTGGACGAAAAACCTGATCGAGATGGGATCATTGACCCAGAAACAGAGGTACAGTACGTGGTACAGGATGTTTAGAATTGTACAGTCCAAATGGTAATTAATACATTAAATATTGCTGTTAAAATTAAAATTACTTTTCTTTTTGATGCTCGGTATAGCCTCGAATTGTTTAGAAAGATTTATGCTGCAGGAAAAATGTTACTTTCGAATTAAACCTGTGTCGATTTTAATTGTTTAATGTCATCTGGCAATGTGTTGTAAAATAATGTGCATGTTGGTATGGTATGTGACTTTTTTGTAGCGAGCTATTGATACTAACACCTGATGAATGTGATTACTGCGAGTGTATAGTTATAGACATCTGCGTTTGCTGAAAATATATTCCCACCCTTGAGTAAGTCATTTTTGCCAAAATCTACTGATTAGTAAATCAAGAGAGAAGCTAATGGTTCAAATCCTTGATTAATAAATATAGGCTTACAATTCTTTTTTGTATTCTGAACGTTAGGGAGCTTTATGGTGTATTTCTCCAGATATACGTCATTTGCCAAAATATGGTAAAACGACGTATATGTAGGCGTTTTATGAGTTAATGTTTTGTTGTGAACTGTTGAGACTGATGTCTCAAGAATATGATTTGAACTTCGAGTAATTATAAATATTTGTATGAGATGGAAATGTGTTTTCACCCTTCAGTAAGTCAGTTTGGACGAAAACAACTTATTCAAAAATGGAAAGGCAATGGGAATATTCTAAACTCAAAACAATGTTTGCACGGATAATGTGGATAAGATATGTTATTTTGTTTGTACATTTTTCTAAGTCTATGAACTATAAGGTGTTTTTTAGAATATTATGCCATATTTTTAAGGCGCTAATGTACGCACATTTGCGTAATGTATTTTACAAACTATAAGAAGATTGAATTTGAATGAATTCTGAATGCGTTCAATAGCGAACTAAATTCGGTGTTCATTAATGTAGTAATTTGACGTACAATTTGTTGTTTGGCTGAATTGAGAGACCCAGAAATATTTCTACTTTAATATTTTTCAATTTCAATGTGTTTCATTTTCATTCAAGCATTCAATTGTTTATTAGAAATTGAAAACATCTTCAAACATTTTTATCTCAACTCTTAATTTAGTGTTACGATTCTAAATCTTTTATTTTTTTACTTTTAATTTCGCGGCCCAAATGTAGAATTAAGTTTCTAATTCAACCACCTTGTAGTATATGTTAATATATCAAGTAATAAAGAATACAATTTGAAAATATGACATTTCATGCTAATTTTATTTAGGGAGTGGTGTATTGTATAGACTCCACTGAAGACAAATAGTTCCCGAAAGCTAACACTACGAGTAATTTATAGTATAATTTAATGAATTTGGCCACAGGGTTTTCTTCGAAAGACAGCTTTATACATAACACTGTTTAAAACAGCTTTATACCCAACACTCTGTTTGTATAAGACTGTCTGTCGAAGAAAATCTTGTGGCCAAATTCATTGAATTATGCTATATGCTAGTGAACGATAGTTTTCTGTATGTGATATTCACACTAAGAGTAATTGTTTTAATAAAGATTAAAGCTTTGATTTTGTTTTGTTGTTTGGTCAGTTGTCGCTAGTGCAAACCCATGTGATTAATTCTCACGAGGAGCTTATGTCCGCGAGTTCATCGAGAGAAGCTGTAGCTTTCACCACATCGCGCTCCGCAGCTCAAGTTCACACCGCAGTGGTCACTTTGCTAGTGATAAGAGGGGCGATGCAGTGAAACGACTAACGAATAGTCTTTAGTTTCTTTACGAAGTGCTAAATACAACATTCAATAAGTGCGATCGGTGAGTGATTAAAAGTTCATGCCAGAGCATAAACTTTTAATCACTCACAACTTTTAATCACAATTTGCAGTCTTGCTGGCCTCGGCCAGCAAGACTGCAAATTGTCGAGGGTGCCGTGTGTACCAAGAAGTTCTAGGTCACGGGCAGCATTCCTTTCAGATAAAAATCTCAATAAACCGCGCCAGGCAACTGAAAGACGCGTGCAACCTTCTATTAATTTAAATAATGAAAATTTCCGGCTCTTCCACAACACAAGTCAATAGCTTGGCAAACAGCACGGTTACCTACAAGCCCCCAACGTCAATTTGACGTAGTCCAACTCGTAAATACAATAGCAAACCAAGTAATCACAGCTATAAAAGCCCAGATTCAAAACATAGTATAGTCGGTAATGTTAATCCTCCAACATGGCAAAAAAATCCAAGAACTAAAAAGATTAAACTGGAACGCTAACGGTGTCAAAGGGCAGCAAATAGTATTTGAACATTTATGCATCACCATAAAACTCATGTTGCGTGTGTTACAGAAACACACTTACTGCTAAACGAAAAATTTAAAATACCAGTATATAAAATATACAGAAACGATAGAACCTCAGAAGTTGCTTCAGGAGGTGTAGCAATACTAGCTCCAAACAATATAAAGCATCAAACGATTCATAGTCCAAACTACCCAGAACTCGAAACAATTGCAATAGCAATGAATATAGGCAACAATAATTAAGAAATAGTTGCAGCATATGAAACACCAAATAAAAAATTCCCCGTAAAAGTTTATAATGAAATCTTTAAAAACAATACCAATTGAATATTATAAGCCGGCGATTGAAACAGTAAAAATCAAATATGGGGATGCAACAACTTCCATTCACAGGGCAAAATTATTCACATACGCAGTATCCAAGGATATTCATATTTTGGCCCTCCAATATCCAACACACTATTCATATAACAGCACTGTTATTCCGGATATTCTACATATAGTATTGACAAAAAATTCAATTTCTCTTTAATTCAAACTGTGATGCCCAAATTAGACTCAGACCACTCCCAAGTAATTATCAAAATAAACTGCTCCAATTCGCCATTCGCTCAATTATTACAATGTAATGAAACCTTAGGACGAATTAATTGGAATAAATTTAAGGAACTAATAGACAACAATATAATACATCCCAGTAACATTCAAACAAACGATGAATTAGATAAGCAAATAATGCGTGTAATTCAATCGATACAGAAAACAATTGAACAGTCAACAACACAATGTCACGCGAATATAAAAACACGAAAACATATCCCGTTGAAAATAGTAAATCTAATCAAAACTAAGCATAACCTTAGGAGATATGGGCAAACTACCAGGAGACCAGACCTAAAGGTAAAATAAAATAAAACATTGAGAGTAATTAAATCCAGATTAGAACAATTTCGTTATTCTGAACATCAGAACATAATAAAAGAAATACACCCTAACAGCAGACCATTGTGGTCTACGATCAAACGAATTACCAAAGAGAATTTAGGGATCTCAATTTTGAAAAGTGATACAAAAATCGCATAAAGTGATAAAGACAAAGCCAATTTATGATCCAAACATTTTCAGGAAACTTTTACTTCAAATCCAATTTACAACAAACAGGTCCAACAATTACGTTTCACTTGAAACAGCGAAAAAAGTTGCAACACTTCCAGAAAAAATCAAATTTATTTCATATTCCAAAGTAACAAAAACAATTAAACAATTAAAATCTATATAGTCAACAGAATATGATAATATTCGCAACGAAGCCCACAAAACACTAACGAAGAAGGCAATCGCGGCTCTAACCACCATTTTCAATTCAGCATTAAGACTAGGTCATTTTCCTAAAAATTGGAAAACTGCTATTATCCTTCCGTTCAATAAGCGAGGAAAAGGCCCACAAAATCCATCCTATTTTAGATCGATGTCTACTTCCAACTCTTGATAAATTATTCGAGAAACTAATTTAAACGCGTTTAAACAAATATGAATCAGAAATAAAGGTTATACCTAACGTTCAATTCGGATTCAGAAACAAACACTCGACAACAGACCAACTCTAGAAAGCTATGTCGAATTCACTCGTTGTCTGGAGTAGAATTCTAGCGGCCGGCTGCTCTGATCGGTAGTTTTCCTTCGTGTCACCGATGCCACCAGGCGAATGTTGGAGGAGTACCCTAAAAACGGGCGACAGACGGCGCGCTCTCTTACCTTCCTCCTCCTTGTCATTTCCTAATCCCTTACACGCACTACACTTACGGGACGAATAATCTTATAAGTTAACGCGCTCAGAATCATTAATCAATCAATCAAACAAACGGACGGACGGACGTACAGTCTACACAAAGACAGCAGTTTTGCTGTAAACCAATTTTGATGTATCATGTATCCTAAAAACGTGGATTCTGACTACACTTTGTATTCTAGAAAGTATTTTACTCTGTATAGATGCCAGAAAAATCCATTCTTCAGTATCAGGGACCCTTAAAACATTTTTCTGCCGAAAAATTGTCACTTTTTCTTACAGCATAACACATTTAGCTGCTACGTAACTTTTGTCTTAACACGACCCAGAAAACTAGGCAGCAAAAATTATCATAGAATACGCCAGATTAAAGGGGCGGTGTTCACACGAGGGTGAGGAGTACAATTATTCAAATAACACAGGCCAACAAAAAAAGGTTTCGAAAAACTTTTTAAATCTTGATAGATGATTTTTATAGTTTTTGGGGCTGAATACGCATCTGAACTTTTTGTTTCCATCACGCACAATTTAGTCACAATTTGATCTAGTAAGATATGGGATAATATGCTACATATGCAATAAAAAGGAAAAGTAAACGACTTTTGAAAAGCAACAGAAATTTATTTATACAAGAAGATGGCTTTATATTTTTAACATGACAGTATTCAATAGCTTTACGTGTCTATTGAGTATATTTTCTTTGCCTTGTTTCCATAAAGCTCCTGGCATAGCTTTTTCTCCTATGCGCCGTTTGCTGACTCTCTCGATGAAGTGACTAACAGTAATCGCCCACCATGTTGGTGTTTCAGCGTCCCTGATAACGTTCATTTTCGTTCTTAATGAAAACGCTGGCTTTGTTCTTAACTTACATCAACTAAATTGTACCGAAAGTATTGTAAATGACGCTTTAAAATGTGAACATGGAGTTTCATTAAACATCTCAATTTTGTTTAAAGCATCCAGCATATTGGTAACAATTGTTTGATAGTCTGGATCTTTTTTGTTGCCTAGGAACTTATGTAAAAACGTGTTCAATTGCTGTCTTATGTAGTTCAAATTTGAGATCGAACATCAGTTTTCTAATATCAGGCGCAACGAAGATACCCTCTTTTAATTTTGCTTCAGACAATTACGGAAACTTTCCACAAAGGTATTTGAAACACTGCCCATCCTTAGGTAAGGCCTTCACATATTGTTTCGAGAGGTCTGATTTAATGTTCAATGGCGGCAGCAAAATCTTGTGTTGATCTACCAGACGTTTCCAAATAATGTTCTTTTCTCCCAGCTTTAAAGATTTTCTAACAGGCCAATTATTTCTAGACCAATGCTGAATTCATATCTTACTATCCCATTCACATAGGAAGCATGGGAATATAGTAAAACCACTTTGCTGGCCAAGAAGAATGCATTCTTTTTAAGTCACCTCATATCATCCATCCATGAGTGGAGTAATTTATTTTCTCTAAAACGACATTGAGGTTTTCGTAACTTTATTTATTTATTTATTTATTTATTTTACGTCAAAAAACATTTGAAACTGCGCATGACGTGCTATGGGGAGAAGTGAATTCTGTGCACATTTTCAAAATTCTGTGATCCCTACACTAAGTCATATACTACATGAATTTTGAATTTAAAAAAAGCTCTCATGTAATAAAATCTATTTTCAAGGATAAATAAGCAATAAATATTGGGCTCTTATCCATGATGTCCTTCGTCAAGGAATAATACTTCCTGTCGCCACAACATGGAAAGGATAATTTGAATAACTATATTTCCCAATGAATTCTAGAAGACGTGCACAGATAATGAAGTATCATTTATGTCCAGAAGCAAAACAAGGGGCCATCTCAGCATTTGTTCAATTGATCAGGGAAACTGGACAAAAAACCTTATCGCCATGGAGGTCATTGACCCGGAGGCTGCAGTAAAATAATTGTTACAGGTTGTTTATACACATTTATACAGTCCAAATGGTAAATAATGCAGTATGTATCATTGTTAAAATTAATGTTACTTTCCTTGTGATGCTCAGTGTAGTCTCTAATTGTATAGAAACAGTTACGCAGCAGAAACGATTTCACTTTGTATTTATACTTTTCTATCGAATTTAATCGTTTAAAGTCATCTGGCCAAGTGTTGTAAAATAATGTACTTGTATTGTATGTGAATGCTTTTGTAATGAGCTATTTATACTGTCACCTGATGAATATGATTTCTATGTCGTGTTATAGTAATAGATATCGGCGTTTTCTGAAAATATATTCCCGCCCTCAAATCATTTTTGACAAAAACCACTGATTCGTAAATCAACAGGTAATATAATGGTCAAATTCCTAGATTAATGAAGAAAAGCTTACAAGAATCACGTGGGTGGGGTTGGGTTATTATTCGTACAATTATTTTTTGTAATCTAAAAGTCTTGGAGCTATAAGATGTATTTCACCAAAATAGTATGCCATATCTCAGGTGGGACTGAACATTCGCGAAATATACACAACGAGCAGTATGAAGGCTGACTGAATTTGCAAGAATTCTGAACGATTAGCATAATGATCTAAATTTTGTGTTCAACTCATTTAAATGGACGTTCCATTTAAGGTTTGACTGAATTGAGAGACCTAAAAATTTTGTTGCCTTAATAGCAGTCAATGGTACACCGTTCATTTTCAATGGAGCACAGAATTGTTTATTTGAAATGGAAAACTGCATTAAAACCGTTTTCTTTTCGTTTACTATTAATTTGTTATTTCGGAACCAATTTGAAACTTCTGATATTGTACTATTTACGGTTTCTTTATTGCAAAGGATATTCGTATCATCTGCAAAGGTAACCGTTCTTCCGTTTCGAATCGTCGAGGGCATATCGTTAACGTAAAGTAGGAACAGAATAGGGCCTAAAATCGATCCTTGAGGAACTCCACGTGCAATGGATAAAGAGTCAGAAAGGTGCGTACGTAATGTTCCATCAATCCAGTAAGGTATTTCCACTCTCTGAGATCGTTGTTTAAGGTACGAACATAACCAGTCTAGAGCAATACCACGGATTCCATATGAAGGTAATTTTGAAAGTAAAATGTCATGATCAATGACGTCAAAAGCTTTTGAGAGATCTAAATATAATCCAATAGGTGCCTTGTTTTGATCCAATGATGAGGCGACATCTTTAAGAAAAGAAAATATAGCTGTTTCCGTTGATTTTGATTTTTAAATCCATGTTGGCAATCTGAAAGCGCGTCGTGTTTACTGAGAAAGGTTTCCATTCGTACGTAAAATAGTCTCTCTAATATTTTTGAATAAACTGGTAGAAGAGAAATGGGCCGATAATTTGAATTTTATTTATTTATTTATGTCAAAAAAACAGTTAAAACTGCGTATGACGGGCTATGAGGAAAAGTGAATTGTGTGCACATTTTCAAAATTCTGTGATCCCTACACTAAGTCATATACTACTTAAATTTTGGAGAAAAAAAGCTCCCATGTAATAAAATCTATTTTCAAGGATAGAAATAGGGATTTCATTTTTGTTGCCTTTTTTTAAGAGCGAACTTTCCTTCATATGTACAGAGCAACAACAGGTAATGATGCATAAGTGTTACTTAATAAAGCTGCTTTTAAACTAGCTTGAAATTTCTAATAATAAAAATAAAATTGCTTTAGAAAGCTACTTTTAAACTAGTTTTAGAGCAATCAATAAGCAGCGCCTCTATATTCTTTTTTGTATTTAATTCCGAACTCATTCACCAGACGGGCAATATTTGAGCAGTATACAAAATCATATTCTAATTTTTTTAATTAGCAAATTGCTGCTCTCTCCTCCTGGGCACATGAATTGAAGCTGCTAACCAGTTCTTTTCCTTGAGTCTGGAACCATGCAGTTCAGCTTTATCCTTTGTTATGCCCAAATCTCTGACTAAATCATTTAGCTCCGTTTGAGTATACAGCTTAGGTTTCACACTGTTTACAGGACACAAACTCATCATCAATATCATCATCATCAAACTCATCGTCTTTAACATACGGAGATTCATCAGTTGACATTATCCAGATTAACAGTTGCAAGAGCCACTGTTTTTTTAGGAACAGACAGATCCGGTCTATGACCTATTGGCCGAATTGCAGATGATAGGTTAGGATATGAAATTACTTTTTTGTTTTTTGATTTGTAACCAGTAACATCAATACAACAAAACTAACAATCACCTAAATCATTCCTTGGCTCCCCCCCATACCACTGGAATGACAAGGATGCTTTCTCCTTTTCTGACAATTTTCTAAGGTCTTCTGCACAAATATAACGAATCTTATGTCGCGCCCATGATTGGTTCTGATCACCAAGTTTAATTCCGAAGTATGAAAAATTCACATTTCTAACAAAGTCTGTGTTCTGTTGATTCTTTTTAATCACAAATTCACCAGAAATATTGTCTCCTATACTATTTCAGTAGTATACATACCTTTTGCGGCTCTCACAGACAACCAATCTTTATAAATGAGGTCTCTGAAGAAAGAGAATTTCACGGAGACGTGACGAATTGCATTTTGACTTTAAAAATGTAAAGGATTTATTGAAAAAAAAACCTATCTAAATAGTCATATCAAATGCAACCCGCAACGCTCGATGGCATTGTCAAAATGCATATAGTTAAATAACTCCGAAACGAAGCGCTCTAGAGCCTCAAAAACTAAAATGTTGAGGCTTTCGGCCTCAAAGAAACGTTTCTCACCCTGTAATCTAAAGGATAAAATATTTTTAGACAGTCTATTAAATTGTTGCCTTTCCGGCGCTTATCGATACTGCCAATGCCACCTATAGTTTAACCCTTGGCGCTGGTGACTATCTTTGTGGCGTCACATTTAGAAGGCTTAGATTCCTCCATCTAATATTTACGATTTCTGTGTACATTACAACGTGTTTTGCGCAGAATGACGAGATTTATTTGCATCATCATTGATATTCTACAACAAAAAGAAGAAAGGAACAATATTGGCAAAGAATGGACGATTGTCTACAGTTAAGAGAGAGGATTCTGTCTTGTTTAGTTTGATTTGTGTTTTACCAGTTCCAGTATTTTCGTTATCAGCAGTGAGTCGGTCAAATTTTCAAGACAGCGTGATCAGTCATGATATTGCATTAAAAAAGCTGGGAAATAATACTTTCCCTAAAGTGATTAGTAATTTTCACAAGTTCATTTATAGGCCTATGTTGGACAAGTTGAAGCATTTGCAAGAGAAATGGTAGGACTATTATCATAGTACATTCAGTGTTGTAAATGCTATTTTGAGCAGAGTAGTAACATATCTAGATGATATGTGCAAGTAAGATAAATTTATTATTAAACAGATCGATTTATTAATCACAGAACAACACTGTTACAGATACAGTGCTGATTTGTCTACTTAGAATGTCTACTACTATTTGTCTACTACTGAAATACTATAGGAGGAATAGTATTTAGTTTTCTATTACCCCTCATGCACACAAATTTTTTGAGGAAATCGCGTCTGTTGTCTCTACAACTATGAAATGTAAGAGCAAGCAGATGAGAATAATTTGAAATGTGCTAAGGAGAAATTCAAAACATTACAGGAATCAGATTACTTAGCTTCATTAATGTTAGATGGAATATAAATATAAAATCTTTCTTAGACAACAAAAGTGGAAATATATTTGGCCCAGCATGATAGTCCAGATGTTGCTACTTTACCTTATGTGTTATTGTTTATATTACATAAATTCCCCCTCCAATATTATTTCAGTAGTACAGATGAATTTTGCTGCTCTCACACGCAACCCATTTTTATAAATGAGGTCTCTAAAGAAACAGAACTTCACGGAATCGTGACGAATTGTACTTCAACATTAAAATATGAAGGATTTGTTGAATAAATCTAAATATTCACGTCAAATGCAATCCTCAACACTCGGGCAGCATTGTTAAATTTTATTTAGTTATATAACTCTAACAAACCGTTCTAGGGCCTTAAAATATGGAATTTTGTGGTCAGTGGCTTCAAAAATATGTTGTTGAACATTCTATTACATTTTGCTGGTCCAGCGCTTCTCGATACTAGCCCACGTGTTCAGAGACGTGTAGAATATGCAACTGTATGTGACATTAAACGAATTACTTAATATCCTGGGCGATTAAATTGCACGGGTGTACCTCTCAGTTTGGCTATGAAGTTAATTACTACTCCAAAAAGTACGGGTGTTCTTACCCGATCTTGTATTTTCGCAGCTTTCTTAAGGGTAAAATGCTTTTCAAACGTTTTTTGACTGTGAAGAAAAGCGAAAAGCTAACTGTCAAGCAAGGTTGTCTTATTACTTCAAATGTTTTTAAGGATTTGTTGTGAATTGTTCAAAGAAAATCCGTCTAGAACTGAATAGTCCTTTATTCAAAATTTGTTTCAAACACCAATTTTATACTTATTTTTCTTTCATATTCTATAAGTACATTGAAATTTATCTTTATACATGTTTTAAATAATAAATACGTTTTGTTAACAACTTTTCCTCTTAATATGGAAACGGAAGGATAGAGAAGAAGGTGAAGTTTAATATGTAAGAGTTATTTATTCAGCCAAAAACAATAAAAAACTGTATGTGACGTAGGGGTGAGAAAATCATCTGCTCACGCTTTCTTGATTTTCAGATTCCCTTCCCAACAATTTAACTATTAATAGTTAAAAGATGAAAAAATAAATAATAATAATAATAATAATAATAATAATAATAATAATAATAATAATAATAATAATAATAATAATAATAATAATAATAATAATAATAGTTTTGAAAAGCGCGAGATTAACATTCAAAAACTCGACATTTTCGTTCCCGAGTTATAGAAAACTTATTTGCTACGGAAACGAACTGCAAATTTGATTTTTCTGCATTGTTAACAAAATTGTAACTCACCTTAAGTTCTCTTACCACTACAAGCGAAGAAAGATCTCAACAAAAACGTGTGCATAGTGAAGTTACATTTATGTCCAGAAGCAAATCAAGTGGTCATCTCAACATTTTCTCAATGAATCAGAGAAAACTGGACAAAAACCAGATCGGGATGGGCACGGAATGATTTCTCGCACGGGTATGCTAGTAACAAAAAATGTCAGGAATGTTCTTACAACCAACTGTTCTTACTAGCTATGGTTGAGCACTATCAACGAAAGTAGTGAACAGCTAAACATATATTGGTAGCAACAATGGAAACACTTGCGCCTCGAATATAGCAAACACAGTACTGCTTGTCAAATGCAACTCTGATTGTGCAACCCCCACACCTCTGGATGTTCGGGAGTAGAAGGGATCACAACGTACAAATATTTTACCAAAGCATATACGACCGTTTTTGTGTCCTCTTCAGAGAAAATGTCAAAATATGAACAAATAGTGGGTCATACGGTTTTTCTAAAATGTGATTTTTGGAATCGGCACACTTATAATAAGATTTAGGTGAATACAAAAAGGTTTTTGGTCGTTGGCCTGTGTAATCGTTCCCCACTCCGGCGGAATTCTTTCACGTGAACGATCTGCGATAAGTGCCAAAATAAGTAGCTCATTTGCCGTTGCGAATAGTTTTATTACTCAGGAACATATATTTTCTTGTGAAACTCAGCCAGAAGCGCTAGTTGATACATGTAATTCTAATTCAACGTAAAGTATTAGAACAAGAGTGGGAATTCCAGAGCACAAGAAACCGTTCCTAAATGGCACATCTCCCCTATATGTCTTATGTTTCAGCTGTTTTGGCGTTAAGATAAAAAGATCACACTTGATAATGTACTGTCGTAACAGTTTAGCATTTTTACCAAAATATATTTTGTGCACACCTTTTTATCAACCATGGGGGTTTACCAGACTAGAACTAAACACTACCATATTTCAATAAAATTGCAGATGGGATGCGCACAGTAATACACAACACGGTTCAGTACTCTAAGTCAATACCGAGACGGATTTCAACCCGAGAACAATGGTTATGGTACTACCTACGTTTGTTTTCTATACAAAATCAGCTGTAGGCACGTCGATATGTCTCTCGAATTATTACTGTGCGGAAATGACAACTTTTAGAAGTCTACATGTCGTAGCTCATTGGCGTTTTGTAAACACATTTGGCTTTGCCTCTTTAAAAACATCCAATAACACACTCCGGCCATCAAATGATTTCTGCAATCTAGTCTATGCTATTCTCTATTTCGTACAAATGTTTCGTAGACTTTAATGTCGCAATATGAAGACCTATTTTAGCATAATTTAATTGAATACATATCTAATCATTCCAACGCAAAAATTTAATTTAGCCGTGCTAGTTCTTATAGTTTCCAAACATTTCGCTATAATGTTTGCGTTTTACAAACCATTTTAAAATTTCAGAAACCTAATAAAACTGGACGTGGAATCCTTAAAAGTACATCCCCAAACATTCGTAGATAGGTACCTGAAGCCACTCAATACCGATACAGGAGTAAAGGAATTGTTCGAGAAAACAAAAGTAGGAGCGCTTGGAATGGGAAAAATAGAAGAATGAAGGAGTCCAGATAGTGAAGTGTTGCAGGAGCAAGAAACTAGTTCCTTAAAAAACTTTATTGCAAAAACATGACATTAAAAAAAACTTTCATTAAATGTTTAGCGTCTTCCGACTCCTTTCAGTTTTGTTTTTTGTTTTTTTTTTATGAATTGCTAGGGCGTTGGCTAGTGTTCAGAACGTGGACAAACGGTTAAGCATCGTGCAGCAGTACGGAGAGGACAGCACACACAGTCCACCACACGCTCCTGAGCACTGTAGTACACCTGCAACAAATGAGTTAAACGTGAAACCACGCAGAAGGAGGGCAGCGTTGAAAGGAATGCTCGGGCTGTGTTACCTGGCTAGGAGGCATGGACACGCACGGGAAGACCGCCTCGGCAGCATCCAGACCCTTGCACAGGCACCAGTCGGCGCACGACACGGGCGCGCGGCACCCCCAAGCCACCGGCCTGCACACCGTGGCCGCGAGCAAGGCGGATTTCTCGCCCACCGACAAGGCCCAGCCCACCACCGGGTAGGCCTTGGCGCCGGCGTACGCGCCCAGCAGAGCCTGCACCGCGGGCAGACCGCGCACGCGGCGCAAGAACACGCAGCCGCCGGCCGCCGTTGGCGCGGAAGGGATTCCGTCCTCAGGCGAGGACGGAGACTCCAAGGAAGACGAGGCGACGGAGCTGGGTGGAGAGGGCGGCAGCGCTTCCCCGGCCGGGCTCCTCGGCGGAGAGGCCGCCCGAGCCCCGGTCGCTGCGCCCGCCTGCGCTGGAGCCTGGGCAGAGGCCTCGGCGGGTGCACTGTCCTTCGGCGACTGCATTGCGCTGCCTGCAACATTTTAAATCAGCATTAAACACACGAGCAAGAAACGTACCAATGGGCAAGCGCGACCGTATATACTAACAAAACAAGAATTACAGTTCTTCAAGTATTTTCCTCTGCTCTTTTACTCGCCCCAAGTGTACTGCTGATTGAACCGAAACGAACATCTTTTATACGAAGGGGGTCGCTGGCTAGCAGTTGCACACTCGCATTGCTGTTCGCATTATAACCAATGAGAGCTCGAGTTTACGTTTCCACTGATTTAAGCGCGATTAAATTCTATTTTTCTTTCTGTCTTACTACGTAATAAATTACTCCACTCTGCTACCTTAGTTCAACTTAATTTTTACAAATTTGCAATGATAATACAAGAATTTATTCAAGAATAATATATACTAAAGGCGTTATTCAGTTTTAGAATTAAACCTTTTACAGTAGTTACATTTTTCGCATTTTAGTATGAGCGCTATTTAATAAATTATTTGTATTTTTTAAAACGTTTCACCATTTTATTTAAAAACCTGAAGGTATTAAATATTGAAAAGTCAAAAAAACAAAAAAATAATGAATAACATGTTTTCTCATAAAATGCAACTTTAGCAATATAAATCTGAATTCGAAATATATTAAATACATATCAGTAAAAATTATTTTGAACATACATTTTAATCTTTTGAAATAATATGATTGTTAAATCGAAAAACAGAGCACATAACAGCCCACAAAAGCATTAAAAACGTTAATTTTGCTTGCAATGTTAATTTTTTATTAGATTAATATTGTTATTTTACATAACTGTCACACATATATCAATAGTACGATCAAGAAAGTAGGAAATCAGAGGATAATGATTCCGTTTGCATGTTCTGGGAAGGAAAATGGCCAACCGATTGTCGTGGAGAAATGTGAGCAGTGTAAAGATTTCAGTGAAGGTAGAATGTACCGGAATGGAGAGAGATGTTTATCGTTGTGATTTTCGCATAAAACTATCTTTTCTGCCATGCACGGAATTGTAAAAGTTATTGTGCACTTAAATGTGGTACTAACTAAAATGTTAGTGTCTTTTTTTCCTGTACGATATTATTTTCTTTTTTTAAAAGTATCAATCTGAGGTAAACAAAACCAAATTTGAAGCAATTCTTCCAAAGGATCATTTTGTATTATTTTTTTAAATTAACATATCTTTGTCAATATTTATTTGTGGTGAAGGTTTAGAACAACAAACTCTTGAATGATAAGTTCGCAATGGTATTATCATCAACAAAATGATTATATTTTTATCTTTAATAATACTGCAGTAGAAAACCATTTGGGTACTTTAGTACACTTCTTCTATAGAAACAGTTATGGAAAATAAAATATTTTATTTAAACCTTAATATTGTGTATAATATTTAATTGTTTGATGTCAGCTGGCAATGAATTGTAATGTTCATATATTATGTCTATTTCTTGTAATGAGCTGTTGATATTGTCATCTAATGAATATGATTCTGTGACGTGTGTTGAAATTATAAATATTGTATTACCAAAAAATATATTCCCACTCTCAAGTAAGTCAGATTTGACAAAAAAATACAAATAGGTAAGGCAATGAGAGGATTCAAAGCTGAATGAAGTGAGGCTTGCAGAAATCAAGTTGATGACGTGATGGCGGATGGCGCTGAAAACGAAATCTAGTTGTGTACAACAGCACGTACGTTCTCTCATTATTTGTAATGGCTGCGATTATAATACTACTTAAACTGTGTCCACTCAGCAAAAAGTATTTTTCCCACTCTGGGATTCGAACTCAGGTTCTCAGGTTTAGGACACTTTTCATGATATCCCTACACTTTCTGTCTCAGAGGTAAAACGAACTTCTCGATTTTTAAAACAACTAGTGGTGCTCAACAGCACTTACTTTCTCTCATTATGGGAAACAGATACGTAATATTGAAATATTGCAATTTCCGCGCTACTAACACATCAACCATTACTTGAAAACGTCCAACTCAACCAATTCAAACAAAGCTCCTGTAATGCATATATGCATTCATTTCGATAGTCAGGAGCAGCAATCATTTCTTACTTTGACAAATGAAAGAAACACGAATAAAGGATACCCCGGATAAGATGGTAAATAGTTTTTCTAAACCAAATCATATATGAATATGATGATCATATTCGAATGAAATGAAATGATGTGATCATATCATCATCATGTGATCATATATGAATGAAAAGAAATGAAATCCGCTAGCCGAGTTCGTTTACTATGTTCCGTGAAGTCACGGAGATTAAGCGTTCCGTGAAGTCACAGAAATCGAAAAAATCTGAAAAAAATCCACAATAATTTGTGTGCTGAGATAAACTTTTGAGATTTTTTCGAGGTTTCAGACACAGTAAAAAGACATAGTAAAAATTATTTTTTTGGTATTGTTTTCAAAAATATTTCTTTGTGTTTGAATTTGGCACAGAGAAAATACCGAAAAATGTTTTTCTGATAGTGTAAATTACTTTCTCATTTTTCATATTTCTTTGAATAAGATAATATAGTGTTCAGTTGCCGAAAAAAAAATTAGAAAACATGTTTTTGGTTGTAGAGGGGGTATGGGTGGTTGGGCGAGGGCTAAGAAACCTTTCAAAAATATCATTTTTATGTTAGATTTATAGTGTAACGACTCATATTTCATTTGGTTTTGGGGAACATTTTACTATCTTATCCGAGGATACCCTTTGACTTACAGTATTCGCAGCAAATAATACAGAAACGAGCAACACACTTGCCCGCGCAGCGTTGTCAAAACTGTGTGCAATTCGTTTGGCATATATGCTTGGCGATTATTATCAATGCGAATAAATAAAAGAGGTCATAAATCTCTAATACTAATAAAACTACTAAATTATTAATGTTCTACGATTTGTAATGTTAAGTTAATTTACTACTGCCTCAATATATCTTGACACAGCCTCAACTGCTAATGTCATTAGTCCCGCAAATATAGCGCATTGTTTTTTATTGCGGGAGGTGACGATGATCTTCCCCAGCTGCATGGTGAGATCCGGTGCCATTCTACACGTCGGCTTACAGGGTTTTCCCCAATCAGATATCTCCCATCAGCGGGGCGCCGACCCAGCCGAGAGAAGCTCTAAGCTCCCGATATGTCTTCCGACATGTGTAGTCATGTAATGCATGTAACTGCAAGTGTGTTTAAGTTTAGGACGAGGAAACGGCAAGGAAAAGGAAGAAATGATCGTGCGCGTTCCGTGGCCCGTTTGTTAGGGTACAGCTCCGGCATTTACCTAGTGTTGAACGAAAAACAAACACGGAAAACTACCGATCAGACCAGCTAGTCACTAGAATTTTCCTCTAGTCAGCGGCTGAATTCGACCTAGCTAACTACCTAGTGTGGAAAATCTTGCCACGCAGTGACATCAATTGTTGCTCTGAGCCATCTAAGCCGGCATTTAGTCTTTCGATTCGTTCAAATATCAAAAACTTATCAGAAATGTTACGTGAAGTCATTGGCGAAACGAAAAAATAAAATGTGTTTTCGAAATTATTATTTAAATCTATTTGTCTTTATGTATCAATGTCGGTGTTACACTTGTAAATTTGAATTTTGTATAACAACACGTTGCAATCGTATTAACAAATGTTTCCTTCACTAAAAAATATTCATATTTTCGAATTGTTCAAAAATGGTAAAGTCGTTTCGTAAATACACATAATTTATTAATTATTCCACATATAAATTTAGAATTATCGAACTCCTGTAGAAGTAGTTTTGAGGTGTTTTTATTGAGTAAAACAAAGAGTTCCTGAACCACACCTTTAGTGTATTACATATTCTTTGTTTCTATAAATTCTTGAATTATCTTTGTAGATTTTAGAAACGATATGTTAATAAAACTAAGAGTATGGATTAATTTATTTTCGAGTAAGACACAAAAAGAACCTTTGAATTTATTGGGGGAGGTGACTTTATGTGTTTTATAACATTGTGTTTTGATAGACTTTACGTATTCAAATATATTGTGAACACTACATAATGTCTACAACAGGCGCTTTAATCAGTGGAAACGGAAACTCGAGCTCTCATTGGCTGTAATGCGAAAAGCAATGCGAGTGTGCAACTGCTAGCCAGCGACCCCTTTCGTATAAAAGATGTTCGTTTCGGTTCGATCAGCAGTACACTTGGGGCGAGTGAAAGAGCAGAGGAAAATACTTGAAGAGCTGTAATTCTTGTTTTGTTAGTATATACGGTCGCGCTTGCCCATTGGTACGTTTCTTGCTCGTGTGTTTAATGCTGATTTAAAATGTTGCAGGCAGCGCAATGCAGTCGCCGAAGGACAGTGCACCCGCCGAGGCCTCTGCCCAGGCTCCAGCGCAGGCGGGCGCAGCGACCGGGGCTCGGGCGGCCTCTCCGCCGAGGAGCCCGGCCGGGGAAGCGCTGCCGCCCTCTCCTCCCAGCTCCGTCGCCTCGTCTTCCTTGGAGTCTCCGTCCTCGCCTGAGGACGGAATCCCTTCCGCGCCAACGGCGGCCGGCGGCTGCGTGTTCTTGCGCCGCGTGCGCGGTCTGCCCGCGGTGCAGGCTCTGCTGGGCGCGTACGCCGGCGCCAAGGCCTACCCGGTGGTGGGCTGGGCCTTGTCGGTGGGCGAGAAGTCGGCCTTGCTCGCGGCCGCGGTGTGCAGACCTGTGGCTTGGGGGTGCCGCGCGCCCGTGTCGTGCGCCGACTGGTGCCTGTGCAAGGGTCTGGATGCTGCCGAGGCGGTCTTCCCGTGCGTGTCCATGCCTCCTAGCCAGGTAAAACGGACCGATCATTCCTGTCAAGGCTGCACTCCATCTGCGTGATTTCTAACTTTCCACTCGATTGTTGCAGGTGTACTACAGTGCTCAGGAGCGTGTGGTGGACTGTGTGTGCTGCCCTTACCGTACAGCTGCACGGTGCTTGGCCAGCGTTTGTTCTAAAATGAACTGAAACAACTTTGTAATTTCATTAATGGAAGTTTTATATATTTCGTCGGAAGACTCTAAAGAATTCTTTTTATACATGTCCTTTTAATTTTCTGCAATAAACGTCATAGTCAAACCTTTTTCTTTTCTCTAACAAAAATCCTACTCTGGCTTCTTAAGCTAAGAACTGTATCTCTTGCCTTGCCTCGCACAAGAATGTGGTCGACTTGCTTAAGAGAACATATTTTCAACAAATATAGATACCTGACATTCGACGTACATTATTCAGCGGGTGGTTTTCGAGGCTCAGTACAAAAATATTCGCGTACCAATTTACGTGCTAAAGATTTTGCAACCAGCTGCCAAATGACATTAAAAAATTTTCAATTGATGCGAGAATTCGAAGTAAAATATTTTCTGCTGCCTGAATTTCTTACAATTAAACTGCAACGAGCATCAAAAGGAGAAATGCGAAATCCTGGTTTTAACAATGTATTAGTTAACATTTTAGATTGTATTCTATGGAGCTAAATATGCCTGTAACGAGGATTGTACACAAGATTTCGGGGGCAATGACCCATTTAGATAAAAGGTTTTCGCCCACTTTCTCTTATCATAGAGTAATGCTCAATGGTCCCTTGTTTTGCTTCTCGATGTAAATGTCTTTTCACTGTCTGTCTGCAGGTTTTCTTGATCTTTCGGGAATTTGGAAATTCGAATATTTTTCCATTTTTATCGCGTCAGTGTCCATTTCTTCATGTCAAGGAAAATAGCCAAAATCTGTAGATTTTAGCAAATGGTTTATGTTCGCTGCTACCTGTATTTATATAATTCAATTTAATGTGGATGAGTCGGAGTTTCAAAAAAATGCACATATTGCATTTCTCCCAAAAAGACGTAAGTTTTAACTGTTTTTGACGTTAAATTCACACTACGCTATTTCACTTGTGTGGAAAGCAGTCAAAAACTTACAGCTCTTGGCTGGAGGCGGTGACCCGTTGGCAGAGATACCGTAAGAAGGCAAAACCCACGCAAGGGGACGGGAAGGTCGCGCCCACGTCTAGCTAGAGAGGAACATTACCACCGCTCGTGATAGAAGTGCTGGCTCGCCCAGGAATGTGGAATAATCAAAGTGTAATCCAATAAATTTTTCAATGTATTGATGTTTCAGAGCACGTCAATTAACTGTAATAATCCCGTTAGTGTAGTGAATATTTATAACTGGATGTGGCAGTGTCTCCCCTCCGCTAGATGGAAAACAAATGTGGGGGCCTGGCTAGCGTCGGCTCACACGTTGGCTTGCGGAAGAATTCCACCTCCAGGTAGGTCTATATCTCCCAGCTGAGCAGCCGGGACAAGCTCTAAGCTCCTGACATGTGTCCATAGTGTAGCGCGTGTGAATGTGTGAGTAAAGGGAGAGGATAGGACAAGGAAGTGGAATGAAAGATCGCGGTCGTGACCCGTTTGTTATTATACTGCTCCGGCATTCGCCTAGTATTGATCGGAGAAACCACGCGGAAACTACTGATCAGAGCAGTGGCCGCCAAAATGGGTTTGCATGTTTCCTTTGATTTTGGCACTTTTCTTCAGACAGCGACTGAATTCGAGCAAGCTTAAAGTTTTGAAAACACAAAGACGGATGTAAAATGGGGAGCTGAAATCCGTGGTGGCGTAAGTCAGTCTCATCTCTAATACCAGTTTCTCCCTTATTTCCAGAAAAGCGACTTTTGATTGTTGAAATCCTCTGGTCTGAGGTAGAGCGCCAATTTTGTTGGTTTCGTGTTGCCTAAAAAGCGCGAAAATCAATTTAAGTATCTATTTAATGCAAACTGGGAACAATTATGTATCTGACTTATACCTCTAAGTCTCAGACCCTCTAAATTCCATTCTTAGAAAGATATTTTTATAGGATCCATTCTTACTGCTCAAGCAAGTGAAAAGGTTCCTATATTGCTAACCAGTGCAAAGTAATTGCTTGACTTGTAATTAGAAAATAATGTGGATTTTTCATTCTATACAAATTGATGCATATTTAAAACTATTGTGTTGTTGATTTTATAACACTTTCTTTTTGTCATAACATCTTGCAACACATTCAATAAATCATTCAGGATGTTGCCTATACTACTAGACAATACTAAGCAGATACAAAATACAAAAGTATTAATTTATAATAATGACTTAAATAGTTTTCATTAGTGTTGTATCATTATAAAAAACTCATCACGCCATTCACAGCTAAGCTTGTCATCAACCTCAGTTTTGACTACCTTTTCCAAACATTTTTGAACCTCTTCACATGATTTTACAATATGACCTATTTACTTGTAATAAAAAAATTGGACTGAAATGTCATAATGATTATACTTTTATATATCATAATTAAAGTGAAGCCATATATGGGATGAATTTAAATTTTTTGAATAAATGTGATCTAATATTTTAATACAAAACATTTATGACTGTAAGTCTCTGTTTTCATTTGGTTTGTCCAGGTCATTAAATTGACATACAAAGACGTGAAGAAACAATTTTGTTCTCTTAGTGTAGTGAGTGAATTTTTCAAAATGGAATAGGGTAAGGGATTGGGGTAGGAGATGAACTTCAATGAAATTTAACTAGGATGCATCCTCCTCCTTGTCCTGTAATCCTAAATAAAGTTAATGAAGGCACTAGTAAAACAAAGTGCTTTGATAAAAATAGTTTTTATTTGTCAGTCTACAAGATTTTTGAAAATACTTAATTTTATTTCTGTATCACATATGCTCATTTATCAGCATTAAGTACATATTTCAAAATTCATATTTTGATTATTGTCTTTTGATCTGTTTGTAAATTAGATCAAATGATTATATAAAAATATTAACCATAGATGAAACTCCACAAATCAGTACTTTTCCTTGGACAGTACTTTGTCTATTTAATCATACTTTCCTTGTAAACTAATTCAAAATGTATTGAGATTATCAGTTTGATTTCATAATATGATTTGAAGAGAAAGAAAAAATTTAACCAGAAAGATTTTACACATTTACATTACAATTCTGTTTTAAAATTGTTATAATAGCATCATATTCAGTCCATTCTCTCTCGATAGAGTTTATAAGGAAAATATATCAATACCAACTCTTCTGTAATTAGACATACCGTATTTCTTGGGCATTCAAGGAAATTTATTATATTCATTTAGTTGCTGTAATTTTAAAAAGTTATTAATTTAGTCTGAAAGTAATATGGTGATTTCAGTGTTATAATGTGATTTTCCAATACATATAATTATTCCAACTTTCTCCTTATGTTAGGGACAATCAGGTAAAAAGAAGTTACTCATTCCATTTTATGCATTTATTAAAACAACTTTTCTAAAGGGCTGCTCTTCATCATCAGGCTACAATATGCTACATTGTACATAATTATTCATATGAAACTGAATCATAGGTTGCATTGTATTAAAACATTGAAACACGTTAAGTATATACTATACAAAATTTTCTTGAAATAGGTAAAAAATAAAAAATAAGAATTACAACAACAATTAAAGGAACATTACACAAAGCGCAAATACCATCACACAATGTACTTTTTATGAAATATTTTGATTCATGATAAAGGAGATCCCCTCTGAAATGGGAGAACACATCTCCTTTATCATGGATTAGAGTATTTCATAAAAGGTACATTGTGTGATGATATTTGTGCTTTGTGTAATGTTCCTTTAATTGTTGTAATTGTTATTTTATGGTTTTTACCTATTTCAAGAAGTATGAGTGAAATTTTCCAGGCTGGTAGGCTGTGATCCAGTTGGCATTGAAGAGCTCTTGGCTCATTGTTGGCTCTTCAATGCCAACTGGACCACAGCCTACCAGCCCAGAAACTTTCACTCATATTGACTCCGGTCGTGAAAGCCTACGATGCTATGTATTTCAAGAAAATTATTTATAATATATAGTTAATGTTTTCACTGTTTCAATATTTTAATACAATGCAGCCTATCATTAAATTTCATATTAATTACTTACAATGTGATGTATAGTAATCTGATGATGAAGTCATCATCTCAAAAGGTGTGCAATTATTCTTCTCCCCCATATGTCATATACAGTTTTTACTTTTTTTTTACCAAATAAATCAAATGAAATTAAGTCCCTTTAAAACTTCATTTTAGTAAATGGATAAAATTGAATGAATAACTTATTCTTATATGATTCTTCCTAACATAAAATTAAAATTAGAATAATTTGGTTGAAATTAAAACAGTGAATCTTTCATGCTAATTTTGATGAAATGTGAAATTGGAAAATATTTGCATTGGATATTAGATTATGTAAATTTTGTATTGGTTGTAACACTGACTATGTGTTTTTTATTATTATTCCACCACATCAAAAGTTATCTGGTGTCAAAGTACATGCTGCAAAACATGAAAACAGCACACGCTGCCAGAGTGGCTTGTTTTTATTTGCCAAGTGTCGACCTTTAGGAGCCTCTGTATTCTCTGTCTCTTCTTGCCCAACCCTGGCCTGGGCTCCTCCTCCTGCAGGCTGAAATATTGAAATATTTTGGAGTTAGACTAACTAATACTGTGGCTACATTTCTTATTTTTGTTGAGTTATATGATAAATTTCTGCTTTAATTTATATTGAATTTACATTGCTTCATTTAATGTTTTAAATGAAATATTTAAAAAGAGATTACAACATATGTGTGTTTTGTGCAATAATGGATTTGTGTTCTCTTTTGTGTGTAAACGAACAATGTTCATGAAGGTTCTGACACAATATTAGTTTTGTATTTCAGCGATTCTCAAAATGTGCGGCATAAGTACTACAATGTATTCAGATTGTGTAGCATAAGTGTACAGAAGTTAGAATACCTCCACAGACTGGTAAAAGAGTTTCTACATGCCTGTTATATTGTCTATAATAGGCAATAAAAATAATTAACATCAATAAATAATTTGAAATAAATAACAAGTTATAATTAAATAATAAGAAATAATAATAAAATATATTAAAATATTGAATGTCATTTAAACACAAATACTCTATTCCTAATGTAAGTTTTGTTTAAGTTTCTAATAAAACATTTGCAGAAAATGAGTGTACACTTATGAGTATGCTATCTTACCTCAGTCATAACACTGAGTTTCTCAGAATCATGATTTTCACTGATGCTCACAAATTCAGTCATTGTCAGTTGAGCACGATCATCAGAGCAATCCTGAAACATAACAGCAAATACACTTGTACACTTATATCACTGATGATGGCAAAGTCATAGCAGACATTCAATGTTTGAGAAAATACCTTATTTATTCCAATTCACATAATTAGTTTTTGTATATGTACACAAATTATGAAAAATAAAACATTCTCATAAGGAGTTATTTTACATAAATGCCTTTTAGACATAATTATCTTCAATTATATATGAGACAGATCTTTAAATGAGGTCACTTACAATTTTTTCATAATCTGAATACTTTTGGCATAATATTGCAAGAAATAAAGGCAATTAAAAAGGACATGTAATACATTTTACTCCACAATGGCTCCAAATTTTGTCTTACAATTTTTTTTGCTTAAGTAAAGTATAATTTGCCTTATAATGTGGCATAGGCCCTATTTGCATTAAGAATATTGGAATTTTTTAAAATTGCAAAAGTTTAATAATTTGTTGGTATCTTCCTACAACTACAGTCCTGAAGATGGAGATGTTTAGTTGATAAAATATTTAGCCTACTTCAAAATTAAATTTTTATACAATGTCTTCTTCTTTTTTTTTTTTTTTTTAATATGAGTAGTTTTGTATCATTTTGAATGAGATAATGACAACTTTTGAAATGTACCTAAACAAGAGTTTCTCCGTCCTGCAACTTGTATCTTTTTTTCTTCTTTCTTTCATTTCATTTTTTCTTTCTTTTCTTTTTCATTTTCTCTCTTTCTTTCTTTCTAGTTTTCGGTAGTTTCTTCGATCAATATTAGGGGAATGCCAGAGTAGAACCCTAACAATTGAGCCACGGACCGCGCGCTATCATTCCTTCGTCTTCCTTGTTCTGTCCTCGCCCTTTACTTACACACACTTACATTCACTATACTACATCACTTCCACATACATGCCATATTCTACACATGTCGGCAGAACAGTCAGGAGCTTTGAGCTTGTCCCGGTTAGGGCAGTGGTGGCAGATAACTGATTAGGGAAAACCCCGCAGGCCGACGTGTAAGTTGGCGCCGGATCTCACCATCCAGCGGGGGAAGATCACCGCCACCACCCAAAGGGAAACATACATTACACTTACGGGACTAATGACCGTAGCAGTTGGCGCGGCCGGAATGATGAAATAATTAATTTAAAACTTAACGATCTGCGTTTGGACACAGAGGGGTCAAATATTTTTGTGGGTTGGAAATACTTTTGCGGGTTCAAATACTCGTAGTGTTACAGCATGTAACCTTAACAAATATCGCGAAAAATGCATGTTTTTTTAAGAAACACTAGTTAGTAATTTAAAATAAAAAATATTATTCGATGTATAATAAAGATTTCCAACAACACTAAGATATTTTCTATTGTTTTTTTAATTAATTTTGACAAAATTACATATTTTTATAAACATATTATATTATTTAAGACACGGAAATCGTAAAAAGCGTAGTTTCAAAATCGGCTCGCCAGGTCGTAAATCAAATAATAGATATTTGCCGGTTTGAGCACTCACAAGCATATGAAATGGTCTACATTTTATAAGTAGCACTATCTGAAACTCCTTCTGGATGTTTACGAACTAGGTGAATTTTTATTTTAAAAAAATTAAAAAAAAATTGGTTTACAGTTTTATAGAAAAAAATTATTTTAATCAATTTATTACTCTATTTATGAATTGAAAGGCATCTTAAAGTCAATTTTTTATCCAATTATTACGGCAAAGTTTATAACAGAAGCAAAGAAATAAAATAAATGCCATAAACAGATTATTTCTTACTTTAAACACGAAAAAACTGCTTTTTTAGCTGCATTTACCATGAGGATATTTTAGCCTCATATTTTGAAAATATTTTCTACATCCGAACATGAGGGAAAAATCTGAGTCGAATTGTAAACTAAGGCCAGAAACCCTCGGTTACAGCCTTCGGCGGGAATTCCACCGACCTCGCAACAATGACTACAACAGAGAATCTTTAGACACAATTTTAGTCCACAATTGTTGCCGCCACGAAAATTTTGCCGCCGTAGATACATGCCTCCTGTGCCTATGCGTATCCGCCCGTCTACAATAAAATGAATCTTTTCATATTTTCAAAACAAAACCCACTTTATTTAAAGATATAATTTTAAAGAACAGATTTTGTTACGGCTGCAGAATAGTTTGAGATTTTTTGGGAGAGCTTTCGTGTTGAAAACCAGATTCGTGTCGCCTTTTTCTCCCTTGACACAAGGGAAAATTCTGAAAGGCAATTGTTTAATACCTAGTAGTTTTGATCTGGGCTGTCCGGGTGACGCCGCGTCGAAGGCTGAGATACCGACGTTTCGACCGACTTGTCGCGGTCCTCTTCAGGGCTGTACTGCGCCAGGATGTCGGGCGTACCGGTTTATGACTGGTCATAACCCCCAGGATGTCGGCGCGACGTGTCGAAACGTCGACACCTCAGCCTTCGACGCGGCGGCGTCACCCGGACAGCCCAGATCATGACGGAGACGTCTACGATAACCGCGGAACCTACGATACAGTGGCGGCTCGTGGGTATTCGCACGTTCGCATGTGCACACCCAAATTAATTCGGTGCCATTTCTCTTAAACATCTCTTAACAAGAGGGGAATACGAGTCCTCTCAGAGCATTTACGAAACATGGTATTTCAAAACACGCGCCCTTCGGAAGCTGCGATTGCCGGTCCGGCCGCCTTTCTTTCGTGAAAGCCTGCGGGAGCACACTCGGGAGAATGCGACCGAGGAAACGGCGTCCTAGGCTGTCACGGGGCTGCAGGGAAAGGAAGGGGAACAACGGTGGCTTATGGAAGACTGGAGCAATCGCCCCGCGGGGTTCCTTCTACGGCACCGGCGCAATGGCGATCTCGGGAAATCCCTTCGCGAGTCTAGAAGATATAACACTCGGGTTGCACAAGTTTTTAAGAGAAGTAAGTGTGACATTGAACGAAGAAAGTGTGAGATATCTCTCCATTTAACTGAGCTTTTGCACTAGCGCGAGAAACGCGAACGCTTTGCTGTGCAGAGTTGCATTTACAAAAATGTTAATTGAATATTATATGTGTATTCTCTTGTGTTTTAAAGTGAGTTTCAATTACAAAACCATTCCAAAGTATTCAAACCCCAAGTGTATTTTGTAAACGTAAGTACTAGGCTACGTTTCAATGTGTTTTGAGAAACCGAAATCAGAGAGTTCGTTTTTCTGTCAAGGGTGTTAGTGCAACTAACAACGAATAACGTTGAAAATATGAGACGTAAGAAACCAATGATTTCAATGAAAAAGCCACAGAAAAAAATTGCTGAAAAGAAACAATGGAATGGAATTGTTCGACATGCTATCAGACTTCATAAGATGATTTGTGTTTAATTGTCATTATTAATGTTAATGTGTGTAAATGCGTGCATGTAATGTATGTGTGTGTGTGTGTGTGCGCGTGCGTGCGTGTGCGTGAGAGAGAGATACAAGGACAGAAAGGGGGAGAGGGGCGAGAGGGAGATGAGAGAGAGAGAGAGAGAGGGAGAAAGAAGAGAAACGTTGCACACCCGAATAACATGACCACGAGCCGTCACTGCTACGATAGCATCTAGTAGTTTATCTCAGCGTAAGAATTGTTGAGTATTGAAGTTGTCAGTATTACCTCGTCTGGGCGAAAAGAAGATCGTTGTTGGGGCGTGATAAAATTTTAGGCAGAGGGCTCCGCGCCAAAACTCTATTCACGGAGTCTGCACTGCTGTGAACTCTACCACTATCAACATAAAATTCTAGCTTTCAATTCCTTTGTTCTTTACATGCTCTAATCGGTAGTTTTCCGTGGTTTCTTCGATCAATACCAGGTAAATGCCGGAACAGTATCCTAACAAACAGGCCACGGACCGCGCGCGATCTTTTTTTCCTCTTCCTTGTCCTATCCTCACCCTTTACACCCACACATACTTACACTAACATGCACTACACTTCCACACATGCCTGGAAACCAGTCGGGGACTTAGAACTTGTCCCGGCTGGGGCGGTGCCCCGCTGGTGGGAGATATACCAGGTTGAAGAAAACCCCGCTAGTCGACGGTAGGTCGGGCCAGATCTCGCCATCCAGTGGGTAAAGATCACCGCTACCTCCCGCTCATGCACTCCACTTACGGGACTAATGACCTCGGTAGTTGACGCGCCCGGAATCACTAACAATCAACCATCTACTACTTACGGTCCTTGATTCCCATATCAAAATTATTGTTTGCATTTATTCTACCACACTTCTCAGATTTTCTCAACAGTTTTTTCTCGAATCCTGCATACCTTACACATGAAGTTCGACACAACAGTAGGTCGCACAATTATTCATTGGCACCAGTCATGTGCGTGAATATCAACGGAACATTGTAAAAATATTATTATTTAGATTATAAAGCATTTAATAGATATTTAACGAAGTCAAATATATCGATGTACCCGTTCTGAGTGACTTCGATTATAAATTATACCCTTATATTTGTATACTTAATTCGATTGTTACGTACCTCATATTTCATCTTCTTGCTCATCTGCAAAAGAGAGTATCATTGTAGTTTTGTAATTTGATCGAGATTTACTTCTAATAATCGCAAGTTTTTTTTTAATAAACTTGAACTTACCATATCGAAAAATTGAAGTATAATACAGCTGCGGAACGTTCAACTTCCAGATATGTTTTATATATCAACTGCGAACCACCACACCGTGTATATACTGCAACAAAATATTACAAAACAATATTGTTTCTTGAAATTTTGCTTATATCATTTAAATAAATTACTTGAATTACATATTTAAATAAAAGTAGCCGTGCCAACAAACAAAAACCTTGCCAAACGAAACCACACAAAATAGTTTTCCAAAAAGTAGATTGCACATTGCTCAAGAACAACACTCTCCTATAATACTGAACACATTAAATTTAACAAAACCAGTCATCACAAATACTGCAATAACATAGTGTATACGGATACACAGTACAACAGTTATTTACAAAACAATATAAAATTAGTGATGCTTGAACAGCACATACTTTCTCACATTGTAAATTTTGCAATTTTCGAAAATTCAGAAAGTCCAACAAAAGAGATCTGTGCCATTTTCTGGCGTCGTATATTCTATTCCAGGAAAAAAAAAATAAAGAAAAAATTGCAACCGTTTTTGAGAATTTTTTTATAAATTGCAATAATTTCAAGCTGAGATTACGCGTATACAACTCGCTTCTTCAAAAATTGTATAGGACCCCTTTCCAAGATCTCATTTTTAGAACACATTTCATTTACGAAAAATATCTATCAATATTGTATTACATTTGCGAAGTTAGTTGGGTTTTTTTTTTTTTGCAATTTTTGAAAATACAGAGTTTGCCGAAGAGGGACCAGAACCAATGTTTTTATTGTCTTTTGCTACACACGAGAAAAATAAAGCAAAAATTGAGCAATTTTTCATAAAATAATTTAATAATTTCTCTATTTCACGCAAAATTACGCGGAAACTACTCACACCATACATAAGTAATGAGAAAGTATTGTGATCGTGCGGCGGAAATCGGTAAGTTCTTGACAGAAAAACTCGTACCCTGGTAACGAAGCAAATGGTTCTACAGCAGCAGATACTTTCTCGCATTATTTGTAACTTTTGGAATCTTCGAAAACTCAGACCAGCTAAGGTTGCTCAAAGCATTAACTGATGTCACTACAGTGCCTTTGACCGGGAAATCCTAGAATTTGAGTCCCGCCGGTAGCAGGATTTTTGTCACCAGATCGGATTCAGTCGCCGTCTGGAATGTAATTCTACTGACCAGCCGTTCTCGTCGGCAGTTTTTCGTGTTTTTTTTTCTTTTTTCGATCAACACCAGGCGAATGCCGGAGAAGTTCCCTGAGAGATGAGTCATGGACCCCGAGCGATCTTCCCTTCCTCTTCATTGTCCTATCCTTCCCGCCTACTTGCAAACAGACTTACATGCACTACACTACTTCACAAGTCGAGAAACCAGTCGAGAGCTAGAGTTTGTCCTAGCTGGGGCGGTGCCCTGCTGGTGGGAGAATCCTTGATGGGAAAATCTCCCCAAGCTGACGTGTAGATCGCCGCCTGATCTCAACCATCCAGTGGGAGAGAACACCGCCACCTCCCATCATAAAAACATGCACTGAACTTACGGTACGAATGACAATAGCAGTTGACGCGCCTGAAATCACGAAATAATCAATCAATTTAAAATTCAGAGTTGAAAGACAGCAAAACCTGTGCCATTTTTAAGTGTCCTTCGTTTGCTCTTCCATAAAAACAAATTAAAGAAAAAAGTTGAAGCGATTTTCGAGTTAACATTTTTTTATAAATGACATGAACGTCAACCAGAAATTCCGTGAAAACTACTCTTGTAGTTTCAATGTACACGACATTTTTCAAAGATTGATATTTTTAGAACAGATTTTATTTAAGACGATTATCTCTTTCTTCAAAATTTTACTTTGCAATGTGAACTTTCTTCAATTCGAAACTACGGAGAGTTCGCCCAAAATGGAACCAGCACCAATGTTTTATTGTCCTTTCATACATACGAGAATAAAATTTAAAGAAAAACTTGAAATTGCTTCACAGAAAATTGTTTAAAAATTACCTAAATTTCACGCACGCTACGCCTACTCATATTTAGTATTTTACATATCCTAAGTAGTTATATTTTTGGAAAATTGTACATGACCTTATTTCATGATCTTTGTGTACAAATTTTCCAGTTGGTCCTTATTTCAAAAAAAGGGAACATATTTCAAATCGATAATGTATTTTAACCAAAATTCTATAAACTGATGACAAGAAATCTAGTTGTGTGTAGTTGTGCGAGATTTGCGAAAGTAAGTCATATCACATTCACGAATAAGCCCCTACACGTAGTCCCCATCGTGTGTTCGTTGTAGATTTTCTGGAAGTGACGTTCAAAATGTTGCATGTCCTGCTGAAGGCGCTCTTTTTACTTCTCGGAATAGGTACCCATGTTCCCTTTGAATCTATCAAGGTGGGCATCAAGAATATGTATTTTCAGAGACATCCTGCAGCCCATTTTGCTGTACTTTATAACCAGATTATCAACCAATTCAACAAAGTTCTCTTCTTTAAGTTTTACAAGGACGCATTTAATTGCTTCAACAAAACTGATTCATGCCTCATTCTCCTTTGCTTTGAGAAGCATGGGAAACTCTTGACACTCAGTAATTTTCTTAACTTGAATTCAATGAAAACGCCAGTTTTAACTTCGGAAAAGTTTAGGAACAGATGTAGATGCTTGATCGCTGCACATTCCTTGCCCGTCACTGCCACAAATTGCTCAATCGGTTCCACTTTGATGGGCAAAAGTGGCATTAGTGCTTTTCGAGTGTCTACAAATGGCTCCCATTTACGTATTGTGATTCTCTACTAGGAACTCAGTACTTTTAGGCCAATATCGTTTATGGTAGTATGCTTTAGTGTCCCTGGTATCCCACAGACAATGATAGCATGGAAACTTTATAAACCCTCCTAGCTAAAAAAAAAGAATAAAAACAAACATGCAAAAGTTGGCAGTTATGTAAATTTATCATTGTGATGGTCACAAAAACGAAATTTCAGGTGTATAAATACTATTTTCTACATACATGCTGATCAATTAAAGAGAAATCAATAATGTCAAATCAGAAACAGAACTTTTTTTAGAGTTTGTTACATAGTGTTTTCAACTTCATTAATATTTTTCTAATTAATAGCATCTTGATATTGATTATACTATTCAGTCGTCAGTTTATATTCGACTATTGACTCCCAATCGACGTCATAATTTTCACTGAACTTCTTTAAAATTTCACCGACCACGGTTTGGGTACCGCCGTCGCTGGAAACCACCGACCGTTCAGACGATTTTCTCCAAAATTGATATTCTCCGATCGATCTGACTGAACTCGAGATCCTGTGAGTTTGAAACCGATATTTTGATTTGGGAGGTACGTTACATGAAGCCTCAAAAATTTTTAAAAGTTTCTCAAAAATGGCTCCAAACTTTCATTAAACTTTGTCTTTAAAATTTGTCGATGTCTTCCTATAACTACATTATTGAAAATAGAGATTTTCCTAGGAATGAAATCTGTTGTTCAAGATAAGTCTTAAAAGAAGATCATGTAAAAATTTTCTAAAATGTTATTTTCAGCGTAATTTTGCGTGCAATTATTAACAATTATTTTCTAAAAAACGGTTATGCATTTTTTTCATCAAAAAATTAAAATTGCAAAAGTACAATATTAATAAAAGAATTTTTTATCAGTGAAATATCTTCTAAAATTAGATCTTAGGTGTTAAAAAGGTCCCATACATTTTTTTTATTTAATTTTCGAAACTTCTGCTTTAAGTTAATAAATATTCCAAAAAAGTTTCAAAATCTGCTCCAAATATTTTCTCTAAATTTATTCCATTGATAGAGCCAAGGAAGCTTGAAAAATTATAACAGATCTCATGATTGTTGAACTTTCTGAATCTTCAAAACTTAAGTTAAAAATAACGCGAGAAAGTATGTTCTGCAGTAGCACAATAGTTTCGATACCCCTTTTTTGCGCGCCAACAATACATGCAGCTCTCTGGAGGTTGTGTTCATTGTCAGGAATTAAAATCTGGTCGTACGCAAACAAAGGAGTTGTAAAAAATAGTCGTCTGTCTTATCAGGATAAGGTGCAAGCGTTTTTTAAAAACAAAAGAGGGTCGCTATACATGGTTGGAAGCACCGAGAAAGCTCCCACGGTAGTACGATGGATTTTTAGTTTTAGTATCAACCCTCTACTTACAAAATTGAACGTTAAGGAAGTGTCAAAGCAATCTACAGAAATCTGACACAATTTTCGTCTTTAATGGAGAGAAACTTTAGAATCGTTGCAAGATTTCAGTATCAGGTGTCGATGTTTCCTGCTAGATCCAGGTACAGACGACACCTCGGAATTCGTAGTCGCTGCGTCGCTGGCGCATTCCTTGCAATTCAGAAGTGACGATAGCAATATCTCTCGTACACGAATCGAATGACATAAAAGCCCGTAGATGTTCCGAAAGGTGCCCCACGATTAGACATCAAAGGCTATTTCTAAATAAAACGTGTCGATTCCATTTGGGATAGAGTTACTAGCAAATATAAACATAACAAATATAATAGGGCTGCTAATAAAAATTTACCACATAAAATATATGTACACCACTATCCTCTTTAATGCTTTACCCAAAAATATTGTAATGTAAATATGTTACAAGTGGTACTACAACAGCAAATACTTTTTCGTATCATTTGTTACTTAGGCAGTTTCGGGAAATTCAGAGTTCAACATAAATGAATCCTGTGCCATTTTGTAAAGCGTCTTTTTCACTGGTCGATGCAAGATTTTTATTAGAATAATTTGAGCAATTTTTGAGAAGTTTGAAAATGTCAAGGCTTGACAAAAAGTACCCACAAAAATCAAAATATCCATTCCAAATTCGCAGGACACTGAGTTCGGCCATATCGATAGGGAATATCATTGTTCGTGAAAATCATCTGACCGGTTTAGGAGCTAGCGTTGACCACAGACGTAGACGATCGGACAGACGTTTTGTCGTCAACCAATTTTTCTGTATCGAGGAACCAAAAACGTAAATTCCGACTACCTGTTAGAGGAAGTTATTTACAATAGACATAGGAACACATTTTATCAGCTATTTTTATATCAGGACTCCACAATATGAGTTTTTCTGTCGAAAAATCGTCATTTTTGCCGCAGCAATTCTTCCTCCATTCTACGTAAATATTATACGATAAATTAAAAGAAGTATTTCGTTCTTAATCATAATTATTGTGACGGTGTTACGACTTACACAAAAAACATGACGAAACAAAAGACTACTTTTGACCGACCAGCATGTAATTTTTAAAAATTCTTTGCTTTTTTGTTTCATCTTATTATATCCGCCATGAAACCGTTGTTTGATATTCACTATTTTGTAATCTTATCTTAAGAATTGTGGGTTGTTTTCTAAATTGATTTTTATATTTTTCGTAAATATTTTTCTATGGTAAAGTTGTTTAAACATGTAATTTTATATAATTGTATCTACAACGATACGATAATGTTTACTGACCGAACTCCTACGGGAGCTATAAAAAGTTTCATTTTAGTGGTAGTACTCCATTGTATTTACGAGTTACAATCACTTCAGAGTAACACTACCGACTATCATAGCTTAACGGCAACAGACCGGCAAAGGTGGTTCAGACTGATGTCACTGTAGTGCCTCCGGCCGGGAAGTTCTAGGGTTCGAGTCCTGACTCTGGCAGGATTTCGACTCTACCTAGATAGCTAGGTCGAATTCAGCCGCTATCTGGAGGAAAATTCTAGCGTCCGGCTGCTCTGATCGGTAGTTTATTTGTGGTTTCTCTGGTCAACACCAGTCGCATTCCACGGACGGCGCGCGATCTTTTCTTCCTTTTCTTTGCTCGATCGTCACCCCTTACTTGCACACACACTTCCTCTTACACGCACTACACTATTACACTTGTCAGGACCTTAGATCGGCAGCTGTGCCACGTTGGTGGGAAATATCTGGTTTTGAAAAATCCTCGCAAGCTGAAGCAGGTCAGCGCCGAATCGCGCCATCCAGCGGTGAAAGATCACCGCCAACTTCCGGGATAACAACATGCGCATACAGGACTAATGACCTTAGCAGTTGACGCGCCCGGGATCACTAATCAGTCAGTCAATTAACGGCAACACCGTTGTCTAAAATGAATTCAACTACTGTCAGAAGAATACTAGCCGCCGGCTTCAGGGGTGATTGCCAGATCAGTACCCTAACAAACGGGCCGTGGATAGTGAACGATTTTTCCGTCCTAATTCATGTTCCCGCTCTTGCGTTACACACACACACACACACACACACACACACACACACATATGCACTACACTATCACATTTATCAGAAGGCCAGTCGGTAGCTGAGAGCTTGTCACAGTTGGGGCGGTGCCACTCTGAGAGAGATTCGTCGAGGAGGTAAAACCGCGCGAGCCGACGTGTAGGTCTGCGCCAAATATCACATTCAAGCGGAGGAGGACCACCCATCTCCTGGCTGTATCATGAATTACACTTATGGGTCTAATCATCTAAGTAACTGACATGCTCGGAATCAAAACTTACAAGTACCATCATTCTGCTTATTATTACATTCTATATTAAAATTTATAATAATTTTAAATACAATAATTATTATTGTTGTTGTAAAAATTGTTTGGAATATTAGAAACAATTTGTGAAAAATAGTTTCTTCAGTAATCTATAAGGTATTGTTTATCTCAACCATTATTGAAAATGGGAAAGTGAGACAAAATGGCCTCTGAACAGGACCGTTAGTAGGACTGAACAGTATTTACTAGCGGTACGCTACCTTTCACATTGGCTCTCAAGGATCAGCCTTCACATATAGGAATTTAAAATCACGTCGTTTTAATCATACAACAAACGCAATATTTTTTCTAATGCAAAAAATAGAACTGAAAGAAAGAATTCCTCTACTCAATTGTCATACACCGAATTTCCAAAACCGATTACCGTCAATCACTTGTCAACTGACCTCTTGTACTTCAGTGTCTGCTTCAATGACCCCCATCTCGTTCAGGTTTTTCGTCCCCTTTTGCTGATTTATTCAGGAAATTCTGAGATGGCAACTTGTTTTGCCCCCCCCCTCCTTCTGGACATAAATGCTACATTATGAGCATGATTTATTGAGATCACCGTTGCTAGTCGTGGTAAGCGTAGGGCCGAGGATGGGAGTTGCTATTTTTTGACACTGCGATATAATGAATTCTATAGTTCGTTCACTGGTGCACGTATGTTTTCTCTAACTTGGAAGTGCAAATTTCTAGTTTTCACTTGTTGCTAACCTCATTCATCATTTAACTGCATTAGTAAAACGGAGGGGAAAATATTCTGGAACTCAAGAATGTGTACGCAGTTTATACTTGTCCCTCATAGGTCACATACAGTTTCTACTGTTTACAGACAAAAATAAATCAAATTAAATCGCACCAACCGGGAGCGGTAGCTCAGTGCATCAACTGATGTCACTCAGCTAGGTCGAATTCAGTCGCTGTCTGGATGAGAATTCTAGCGGCTGGTTGCTCTGATCGGTGGTTTTCCGTGGTTTCTCCGATCAACACCAGGTGAATGCCGGAGCAGTACGCTACCAAACGGGCCACGGACCGCGCGCGATCTGTCCTTTCTCTTCCTTGTCCTATCCTCTCCCCTAACACACACAGGGGCACTAACATGCACTACATTACCAGATATTCCGGGAGACTGGTTGGGAGCTTAGAGCTTGTGCCCTGCTGGTGGGAGAGTCCTGGTTAGGGGGAAACCCCAGTAGCCGACGGTAGGTCGGCGCCGGATCTCGCCATCCAGCGGGGGAAGATCACTGCCATCTCCCGAGAAAAAAGCATGCAGTACACTAACGGGACTAATGACCAAAGCAGTTGACGCGCCCGCAAACACGAAAAAAATCAATGAATCAATCAAAATCACACCATTTAGAACAGTTCAAAATAATATATGTCAGAACACGAAAGAACTTATAAGAACACGTACACGAAGTCAATATTTATCGTTTATCTACAGATGCCTCGTGAGGTGTCAAGTGCGCCCAGGCGTCAGCTTACTCGACGAGTCGGTCTGGTGAAGTGTCGCACATTGCAAAACTGAGGTAGTAAATGCGGAGCAGAAGAAACGAAGATTCCATCCACCATCCAACTATTATTTAATAAACAATTCTTTCAATGTCTTGCACTTCTCTTATCAAATTTCATCTGTTTGAGGAACTATGTGTTTGAAACACAAGTTACCGACAAATAAACAATTTTAAATAATGATTTTGAGCTGTTTCTAAATGTTCTCTCTAGTACTCAGAACTGTACAATATCCTGCATCTACTGTTTTCTCTTGTGTCACAAATTCTAGATTTTTTTACACTTTTAGCTCGTATTAACCTGTCGCATTAAATTCTTCCACTTCTTGTCTAAATATATATCCTCTTCCACATTTCTTTTCCCTATTAGAATATTTATATATTTATTTATTTAGTCAAAAAACTAAAAAAAAAAGCTGTATGTGACGTATGGAGGAGAAAATCATATTGTACTCTAGATAGGAAAAATTGTCACGTCAATACAATGATACAGCGATTTTGTTTATTATACTATATATATATATATATATATATATATATATATATATATATATATATATATATATATATATATATCCTTTGAACAGATTTAATTATTAATTATTAAAATACACTGTTACTCACTAACGTGGTCACAATTTGGATTTCTTTATGACTGCGAAACATATTCTCCCATCGTACTTGCGTTCAACAAGGTGACGAGAAAGGTGACAATTAAATAAATTATCATTGTATACTGTTAATTTTCTTCAGGAAATTGAACACCGATCACACATGCACTAACGTATTCTTGTAAACAAAGATATTAGACACAATTCTGAAGTAATAAGAATAAGTACAAGTATGTGTAATTATTACAGAGATAGTCGAATTAAAACATTCATATTAAGAAAATTCGGTAAATCTCTCGTAGGAAGTGAATGAACAGAATCTATTGAGACGTATGTTCTTGTCACATTAAAAAATCTCATATCGTCGTAGTATACGATTACATTCGTGTGCATTAATTGCAATTATCTTACTTCATTGCAAGTGATTAATTCTGTTTTAATAAAGAAAGCATGAAACTCACCTCAAAGGAAGTTCGAACTCCAAGACGTCTCTCAGCGGCACTGAGTCAGTAACCTCACGCAACTACTCAGGGTGTCAAGTCACTACTGTGTCACGACCACAGCTTCGCCACCGCACTTTTCATTTCCACAAGCAATCTGAGTTTTGCATGTTGGCGAACATGTTCATTGGAAATAGAGTTGTGAATTAAAATTTTCCTCTCAACATTTTCAAATAGTACTTGCAAATTACTGGAAATACAAGAAAAGGTAAAGAAATTCAGAACAAGAAAGTATTTCTTTAATTTAATGTTTAATTTCGTTAGACTTTTCAGGTCAGCCAACGCTCGTACTTTAAAAATGTATGAAGTGTCAATGCAGAAAGTAATTTGTGGATGTTATTTCAAAACATTAGTTTGTGAGGATATAAATGTACCACTATTTAGAAATTGTTTAAAACCTACTTGTTATAAATATAACAATAATTTACATATTGTATATGTACATTATAAATATTTTTTAAATATGTTTTTATAAATATTTTATCAATAACTTTCATGCTATCAAATGCTTAGTGATTATTTGCATGCTCATTTTCTTAAACTTCTATTTTTATTTTGCCTTTCCGATTACAACGCCGTACACATGTACATCGGGTTTAGAAGGAAACTATACGACATCCTCTTCTCGCATTACCCGCCATCTTACCCTGAAAAGCTCTACGTTGTTTGCAGCGCTCTGTGTGAGAACTGTGAAAACTAGCGCAATAGTTTGTTATAGACCGGGCTTTGACCAAGGAGGTTATAATATATGGTGGCGGCATGACCGACCATTCCCATTGCGGAAAATGAAGCCTACCCCTTGCAAGCTCGGTTAGGCTACCCGCTTACCAATTCGACCAAAAAGCCTGAAATCTACCTTTCCACCCTAACATTTTATTTAGTCATATTTTGATATTTCCGTAAGGAAGATGTTTTATATATAATTATTTGTAATTAACAGACAGAAATATTCAGGAAATAAAGCAAAACAGACCTGGAAATATATTAAATCTCCCCAAAATTCATTAAATGGCAGAGGCATCTTTAACAATTGTTTCACTTATTGTGTGAAGCAGATTAGAATTTAATTTATCTGCTTGATGACCTGTATTCTTGAAACAATTGTACCTTTCACTTCATGGGAGTGAGAAAATACAATAATTTAAAATAGATTAAAAAAATAAAGAAAGAAAAAAAAAAAAGAAGGAAAAAATCAACCAGAACAATCTGAATGCAGGAGCTTTTACAACGTGTTGCATTCAACATGCAAGGAGCTGAATTTAATGTCACATAAATTGAAACTGTGAAAACTGCTAATTATGTTCCAAATTTGACATAACGTAATTAAGGATTGTATTGGAAAGAGTATGAGAATTGAAAAATTCTGAAAGTAAACAGTAACCAAATGCCACAGTAAATCCAATAAGTTTTAATTCAAATTGCCCTGAACAGGCTTCAATAATGAAACTGAGGTGAAATTCAGACAAGAATAAAATTATAAATTTTTTCAAATTTAGTTTTCCCGAAGCCTTCAATTTAAGCATTTTAAAACAAATATTTTTCAAATGCAAATTCAATATCTTATTTGAAAAAACAATACATATGTATAATTAATATAACATTTCTTACAGATCTAAGGAATAGGCAATTCAAAGAGGAAACCATTTAATTTTTTTCATGGGTAAGGTAAACAATACAAAATATTTTTTTCAGATGAACTGTTTGATTTATTTCAATGTTTACGTTTGTTTTACTAGAAAATAAATGAAAATAATTTTATAAAACTATTACATTTTCTTCTTACAAAGTAAGAAGTATTTTAATTGTCTGGTGAAAAATAGTAAATTTTCAATCCAAAACTCTCATTGACAGGACAGAGTGGATAAATCAAAACAAAAAAGTGGATAAATTTTGTTCCTGTAAATAGTAAATTACTTGATTGAATGACCACCGTAACAGTTGATTTATGGCATTTGTCAACAGTCGTCTTCCTCAGATAGTACAAAGAACGGCCCTTGAAGTGAAGAAGAATTTTAATAACCATCAATAATCAATTTTTAATTTCCATTGAACAAAGTAAACCTATTATTTGCTTGCCATACACTCTCACTCTGGGCTGCATAAGTCACTAATTTGCATGCGTAGGTGGACCTTATTTTCAAATATAATTTTATAATTAATTTTACCAAATGGTAAATGTGATTATCATCTGGGGGTTTGATTGACCACATGTGTTAATGTCATGAAGACATTTTCCTCTGCACACTTCTGAACCAGATCTGAACCAGAAAAATCTAAAATCTATCCTTAAACAGTACAGTAAAGACACATTTATTATTTTATTTTACAAACCTTACAACTTGGCTGAGTAGCAAGTTGATGTCTCTCAAAAGGTGGCTTTCTTTTCTAAAGGAAAAAAAATAATGAACAATACAATGTAAGTAGGTTAAAGAAAGATACTGTAGCCGTGATATTAATTATACCTCTTTCGGTGTCAATTGCAAATAGGCTGAGTAGCGGAGAATAAATTTGGAACTGCTCCGTCCCTTAATCGAGGTCTACTGGGATATGTTAAATTTATTTGGTCTGCGCTGAAGTGAAGGCTGCATAAATATGAGTGCGGAGTTGGAACCCATTTCTCTCTCCTTACAGCTCTAATCCATGCTTGCCTTCTTTCTCGGTCTTTCTCACTAGGAAATCTAAACATAAGCAATGAATGGCATGCACAACTTTCCAACCATTTATGAACTCACTCTTATAAATGAAACATAAATAAATACAATGGTTCCATAATTTATTAATCACCAAACCGAAAGAGATCGTAAATGAACTCGCTTACCTGAAGAAAGACATTTTTTTTCGTGGTTTGCGGTACCTGACCTGTTGGTGCAGCCATAAGCACATTTTATCCCTCTGAAATAACGACAGATAGCTTAAAGTTTTTAAGGAAGCAAAAGGGTAAAAATCACATGCTACTATGTAATAAAGATAGGTCTTGATTTACTATGTTCAATTACGTCTGACCCTTTCGTTAGATACTCGCCTTGAGAAATATAACTCCAAACAATTTATTTCTCTAGGGAAAAATGTTTATTAAACTTTTTCCCCCAGGAATAAAAATAAATAACTCGCGGTACAGAAAGAAACGAGCTAACAAGCCGGAACACACCGAGACGCACTCTGATGTTTTGGGCAGATCAACATGGCAGACACACCAGCGATGGGCTTCACTTTCTGCGGCCGATGCCGCCTCCATAGATTATAACCCCCTTGGGTTTGACACACTTATTATCTTACACCGCGACCCTAAAGGTTTCGCTTCCCCTTTTTACGAAGAGATTGGTGACACTTGACGAGCCATAGCGCTGCAAAATGAATACCGCGGTTTTTCCAACGCTGCCTCTGACATCACATCATCTGTTACGGTGCCATCCAATCGAAACCTTAACGTCACTACAGTGACGTCACTATGGTAGCGTTCAATCTTCCGATTCGATGACACCGTAACAGCTGCTTTACTTCACAGGTAGCTATGAATAAATCGCCGAATAAGTAGGCATCGTAGCAACAAACATATGAGCAACATACATAACAACATACATAAACAACATACATAAACAAATATTCATGCAATATTTTAATTGTTATAGCTACATTTACTAATAAAAATAACGCGCAATATAATTGTAATTAATTTATTAATGTATGTATTTCTTTTCGAAAATATGGATGAGAAAGATGTCATGAATTATTTCCGAATCAGTATTGCTCCTCCGAATTAATATTCGTGATAGAAGATTGCTAACTGAACTTCCTTTTCTTTAACTTGGTGTATCTAGAAGGAATATGAAATATTTCCTTTATTTCTGCTAGCCATGTGTAAACTTCTCTGTTCATTCCACTTTCCATCTAATTTTTACTCCTTTAAAAGTTTCGACATTACGGCGTGTTTAACTTTGCGTTCTGCATTTAAAATCGTGATTCGATCGTTGTAGTATTCACAAGAACCGAGCGTCAGGCCCTCATTTTTGTTTGTTTGTTTGTTTGTTGTTGTGTTTTTTTGTTGTTTTTTGCCACCGAGCGCTTTTAGTTCGTGACTTCATGAAGTGCGAAATCCTGTCATACTGCACTGCCATCTAGCGGATTTTGTGTACCTGCCGCGATGCTCGAGCGAAATCGCCTCGTGCAGGTCTCTCGTGACCACTCATGTATTACGAAGAAGAAGAGACTAACCAATACAAATGTTTCCTCAAAAAGTATCGTTTTGAAGGTTAATGGCAAATCAAGTTCGTTTATTTTTGCGCAATAATGCATTACGCAAAAAAGAATTGCAGACAAAGACATCAGTAATTCTTTATCCACATTCTTCATGCACTGCACATACAGCACCATTGTAGTTTATGCGCCCGGAGACACTAAATTTTAAAAAATACTAAATTAAAAAAACACTAAAATTCACAAGAGAGATTCGCTCATTTTTACTTTCTCGCATACTACGTACATGATATAAAGAAAGTATTATAATGCTGAAGAAAAAAAAACGCGATTTTTCCACAGAAAGAACTCTTATTGCCGGGCCCTGATATCAAGAATGTTGATAAATCTTGTCCCTGTACGCAGTAAATTACTTTCTCTTATACGTAGTGTAGTCAGAATCCACATTTTGCAGGTCCTTGATACCGAAAAGTTAGTTTACGGCAAAACGTCAGTCTGCCCGTCCATCAGTCTGTCCATGGTCAATACTAGCACCAAACCGTTCAGACGATTTTTTCCAAAATTGATATTCCCCGATCGATCTGGCCAAACTCGAATGTCTTCGATTTTGAAAAGAATACTTTGATTTTGGGAGAACTTTATATGAATCCTTAGAATTTTCAAAATTTTCTCAAAAATGGACCCAATTCTTTTCGGAGAGAGAAAAGTACGCTTAAAAAATGACGCAGGTTGCATTTTCAGAAAATTCCGTATTTTCTAACATAGCAAAAAATGAAATTTGCAAAACCACAGTATTTATGTTTCCCTTGGTGAATTATTCTAAAAAAATAGATATTTAATCAGGTCATGTACAATTTTTGAAACAAAAACTGAGTAGTGTTTTAGAATAATTTATTAAAAGTAAAAATTACACGAAAAGTGCCTCTAAATTTTCTTGAATTTTTTCTTCGGATTGGCCAGATGCTTAATAATGGTGCTAGTCACATTTTCGTTGAACTATCTGAATTTTTGAGAATTGCAAGTTACAAATAATAGGAGACGTACGAGCTGTTGTAGCACCTTAGTTTCTTCTCGTCCGCAAAATAATTTATTATTCAGTTAAATTACAATTTACTTTGCAGAATATTTCAAATCGAATATGGATGATTATTTTTACCTGCACGATTACGTTATAATCTTAGCATATTCATACCCTTCTTTAATGTATTATTACTTTCGAAGAGAGTTCGAAATGCATGTAAAAAAGGATTCGATTAATTCTGATGTTTCTTACGATAGTGAAGTATCTCATTTTAGTTTTTACGTTAAGTTAATTCAATCGTGATCTGAACCATAAAAATAAAAATATCTTTTACTAGACACCATAATCTGTAATAGAGAAACGAGGTAACTTTTAATAAAGTCCCTAAATTTGTGGCATAAACTAGTATATGAAATTTTAAAAAAAATATTTGTATAGGGATTTACCATGATAAGTATGGACTTTTTCAAGAATGGTGCTCAACGGCAAGTATAAAATGAAAATTGTGATTCACGTATATAATTCGATTATTCTGTGTGCCCACTGTTCAGTTACCAAAGCAATGATAATTTATAGTTTTAAAATGGTAAGACGAGATATTAGGGTATTGGAAGTAGAAAATAGGTGAAGGTTAGACCGGCTGGAGAGGAAATTGCGTTTATCTGCCGCAGTGGGCCAGCCATTTTATTAATGCATTAAGTTCCAAAATGGGAGGACAAATTTATATGTAGGGGGGAAAAAATGGTGATGCCTTTAGTTTAAGGTCTCTTAAAGAATTTGAAGTGTGCATTAGTCATATACTGCGTTCTGTTAATATAGTCTACACTAAAGATAAGGGTTTAATTGCTTAAGCAAGAAGAGGCAAGTTTATATGTACATCGGAAATGAAGTAACACAGGGTAGACAATTTGCGTAGAACGAGTAAAGAAAAAATTGAAGTTTATTGGAGGCTTTACAGATATTTCATGTAGATAGTGAAATGTGTAGAATAAAGTAATTTATACAAGTTTCTCGGAACAAGCTATCAAATTTTTGACGCTGAACAAAATTTAGACATTGAAGTGGTAACTGTGCGGGGAAGACAGCAGACGCACCTCACAAGGTAGGATTTCGTTTCTCCGAATATCTGTAATAAAAAAAGAAAGTAAGAAAAATGCAAGTTTAAGACACTGACGATAAGCGACAGATTTACCTTCCGAGGTGAAACAGAGAAGCACGGTAAGACCGTTTCTACAACGTCTAGAACTTTACATAGAAGCCAGTCAGCACACGATGCCATTTTGTATAAATTGATCACTGGCTCGCAGACGCCAACCCACGACATGAGGCCCATCACTATGAACCCCGCTACCACCTCGCCAACGGTCAATGCAAGGCCCACAAGCGGCAAGGATTTGACGCCAGCGTAGAGACGCAGTAGCCCCTGTACTAGGGGCAAGCCGTGAACGCGGCGCACTAACACCGAGCCGGAACCGAACGTTCGACGATCAGGTATGGCCGTCTCAGTGCCAAAGTAGTGCTCTTGAACACGAAGTTTCTCCGAAGGTTGAGAAGACGCCCCGGAGCTAGGCGAACCAGGTAGCGACGCCTTCTGATTTCCTAATGCGTCGGGAACAAGTGGAGCATCAGCGGAGTCCACGAAGATGGTTTTCACAGTATCCTTTCCAGATGGTTGCATTTTGTTGCTCGAGGAAAAATTACACTCGTAGACTACTGCCCTTTGTATCTTCGCTCTCTAAGCTGTCTTCTGCTTACCAAAGCCCTGCGTTCTCCTTTCAAAGGAAACGGATCGCTGGCTAGCAGCTGCACTCTTACCACACTCGACACAGCAGATGGTTCGAGTATGTTTTCGCCACATGAGCAGCTTAGTTCGTATTCGTTGCATTCAATATTTCATATCCTTAATATAACAAATAACGAATCATAATGAATTAGGCAAATGAAGTTGATTTTCTGAAACGAAATCATTTTAAATTATTGAACCAACAGTTCGAACAATGATTACGAATCCATGTATTACGAATATCTCCTACTCATAGTTTTGCTAAATTGGCTTTCCACTTACAAGCGCTTTCATGTGCTTTCATGAATCTTTTGAAGATTTTGAAAACAATTTCAACAACAATGTATATTTTTTAGCGATTAAAATTAAAGTATACTGCACTAGGGGTAATTCACGGTGGGGTGATTCGATTAACTGCATAATTAGAATAAAAATGTGTATCCCTTGCAATTCTTATAAAAAGTAATAGGAATAAAATTAATTCGAAATGAAATTATGAATGCGGATAATTTTCAACTAAAATATTATAGATTTCAAAGAAAAGAACAAGTCTTCGAAATAAAAAAATACAACGAACGCAACTTCTGGGAGAAGAGGCAAAATTGTCAATAAACACTGTATAAAGCTTAATTATAATAAGAATACCATTAGTATCTTTGTACAGTATAAATAAAAAATGTTAGTAGGTAACGATGTGTTTCAAGTATTCAATAAAACTCAAGATATTCTTCGTATGCTATCACGAAGAAACTAAAAAATAGTAATATAAATTAGTTAATATATAGATCTATAAATACTATGTACTATCTACTCAATACTATATTTATATTAATAAATAATAATAACAAAATATTAAAAATATGCATCGTAACTGTACTAAAAATAAATTATCTAAAACAATAATTTTTTATTGTGATTTTTTTATGAAATGGCATTATAAGTTACAAAATCCCATGTTAAGCACAAAATGAATTAAATATAATTAAGTCGCATATTTTGTGTTGAAAATGGTGTTAACTGTACGCCAGGGTCTAAGAAAGCATAGTTCGTTTATGTAGAGCATTCTTATAAAAATAAACGCTGATTAAACGCACCTTCTTTGAACACACTACATTTTATAGTGAGATGCTCGCACTCTGTGTTTCGGCGTGAATAAGTAGAAAATCTCTTCGCGGTAGATGTTTCTTTGAGATCATGTCTAAATTCTTGTGTCTGTAATCTTATGAGTAAATCTTATGTCTAAATTTAAGTCGGAAGTCTTAATACAGTAAACCCTCGTTAGCACGAACTCGCTTAACACGAATTTTACCGTAACATGAACAAAACTTTGGTCCCGGCAAGGGATTACGGTAACACGGACATTCATAATACTCGGATAACACGAATTTTTATAACACGAACTCCGATTATTTCGGTCTCTTGGAATTCGTGTTAATGGGGGTTTACTGTATTATATCTAAAAGAAAAAACCTCGGTCGATAATATAGCTTTGAGTATCTATCTTTTCATTGGATTACAAGCGCGCGAAAGAGCGAGTTTACACACAGGTCTGCGAACCACAGCCGTCTGCACGTAACGGATAATCTGCTACTAGCCCTGCGGTAAGGTTGAACTTCATTCTGCGTAGCTGATCTTTACAGTGCAGTGGCATAGCGTGGTTATCCAATGTTTAAGTGGCCTTGTAAGTAATGTTCTTGGGGGTTAAGGGTTTTTTTCTTTTTTGTATATAGGAATTTTGGAAGACTGAATTTTCAGAGTATTTTGATGGTGTGACTATTTTCAATTTTCAGTTAATAACCCTTCTTCGAATACTGGCGTCACGTGCCCTGAAGCGACAAATTCCGATGGTTCTTCGCGATGCACCGCTTACGTTGATACCGCCGTATCGTCAACGTCTTCGGACATGGCTTGTCACAGTGAACCGACTTCGTCCCTGGGATTAAACGAACAAGAAGTCGCTTCCCGTGATGCGTCTTCATTACCGTCCAGTAGCAAAGTAAATTCGCTGTCTGAATCTTCCAACGTCGCTGGAAAGGAAAACACGGTGCCAACTAATGAAGAGCCGAACCTCCAAGTTCGGGACCAGAATGCAGGGAATGAGCAACCCAGCGATCGATGCATGTTCATGGATCGTGTGTCGAGATCTCAACCGGTGCAGCGCGCAATGGGAGTGTACGATTCCGCCAAATCCAACAAATTAGTTGGCTGGGCCCTGTGTGCGGCAGAAAAGGCTGCTGAACTCGCTTCAGTGCCTGCGTCTTCGATCATAAAGCCATTTTGCAGCGTCTGCAAAGTTCCAGTAGAGTGTGCAGACAAGGTTCTTTGTAAGGGTCTTGATACTGTGCAAGCGATTTTCCCTTCAATCGCTGCTCCTTCGAACGAGGTGAGTACGTCGTTTAATCTGCATTCCTGGAAGCAATGATATTGCATTTCTACATTTTTTTAAACTTTACAGATTGCTGAAACCAAGGAAACGCCGCAGGGTACCTGACTTCGGTGGCTACTTTGAATGATCTTAAAAGGTTATTTATTTCCAATAAAATGTAATCGTAATTTATTAATGTAATTATATACTAGCTATATTAGTTCGTTAAACGAATATTTATTGGTTATCTCAAACCAGTGTGGCATGTATAAATGGAGAAATAAATTTTCGAAAATTTTCATATTGCAGAGTTCTCAATGTGAAGGTCAAAGGCAACGAATAAGTGTAGGCTCTACATCCCTCTCCCTGTACACTTCGGCGAAACAAAAATGAAATGAGCTATTATAGACAGAGAATATTAAGACCCTCTAAAAATTGGATGCTTGCTTCGGCCATTCGTGAATAGCATTATTAGCTACATTAGTAAACTTACTTGAAGGCCTTCTCATTTAGCATTTACTCAGTTGTGCTTGGCGAAGCAGCGAATTTTCTATTAAACAAAAAAAATTGTGGCATAAAAATGAATCTTACAATGCGATGCCGAAATTCAGATTCTCATAAGGGGCGTTATACTACAGGAGCACACAAACTATTACCATAATGCAGACCAATTTATTAGTGTTTTATTGATGTCCAGTCAAATGAATTTCTTCCAAAAGATTAAGTAAAACTTCTTGCTACCTAGCTACATGTAACAATGGTCACTGATAAACAGAAAAAAATGGCTTTCAGACTCTCCCTCCTCTGAAAATTGGGAATTTAGAACATTTCTAGCCAGTAGGGGAAAACTTGCAAAATTTCGGTCTTTCTGACAACTTTAAATATTTCTAAAATGGCTGTTATCCCATTTTCCTTGTCAAAAAAGTCTACTCTTCTAAAAACCTAGCATTAATATTTTTTCATGATCTGAATTAAACCCACACTATTTGCGTGACTTCAAATTGTCTGTGTTAAATCGGCTATTTAGGAATTTTAATTGACCACGTTCTCCACATATAAACATTATGTAAATATATTGTTATTCTAAGATATTTAATCTAAAACCTTTAGAATTACTACAAAAATAGTAGTGCCATACAAAATATTTATGTAAACAAATGTATTACTAAAGAAGGTTAGAATTCAGATTGTAAGTACTACTGTAAACCAGGACGTTGCCAGTTGAAAATTGAAGATTTGAAATAAAAAAGAATGTTTAATGCTATTTTCATAATTTTAAGAAAAATGTGTTTATATGTTAAATCTATTGGCACAAAACTCCTGCCATTTATAATCACACCATAACACTATAAAGGAATGCATCTGGACTGGTTCTTATTTGTTTTAGGAGTTGATTCATTTGTCATTCTGGTATAAACCTAATTCAACAGGCACTTTTAATGGCACTAATATCCTTTTTATTATTATTATTTATTTATTTATTTATTTCAAGTCTTCAATTGTTGTTCATCGCACTGCTAATTTCCTGATCCAACAAATAAAGATATTGGCAACTTCATTGAACAGACATTGAAGAACAGGCTTTTACACACTTTTTGCAATATCACTTGTTTGCAGGTCGTTATCAGAGTTTTTGTTTTTGACTTGCAGAAAAGGAGTTTCTGGTAGTCTACAAAAATGTCTTGCCCTGTCCATTCATTAAAATGTAAAAACTATTTTGTTTGTTTAATGCAGCATATAATTTCCTTTCCAATCCACAATTTGAGTTTAATTTTGTTTCATTTAGATGTAATATTATTACTTGGTAATGTTGCACCAGGAAAGTAGGTGAAAATGGGCAACATTACCAACCTTTATTTTTATTATTTTTATAGTTATGCAATTTTCCTCAAATTCTTACATGTTTTTTCAGATTGTTCATTTTCTTCTTTGTGTATGATGGTTTACTTTTATAAATGTTAAACCAAAATAATTTTTTTTTTTTCTTTCTTCATATTTTTATTTACATTATTAACTATAAACTAAATGTTACATCTTACCATAAATATATAAAAATATTCATCTATTAGATATTGAACTATCTTGTAATAACAAAATCAATTTAAATAAGTCCTATGTTAATGATTGCAAATTAATTTAAATAATTAACAATTAGCATTTTTATAATTTGTTTAATAATAATTCTCTACTAATTATTCATAAATATTTAGTATCTATACACAATTTGTTTTAAAAAAATTTACATTGAGAAAGTTATTTAATAATAAAAATTCTACTAAAATAAAAAATCCTGTTAAAATTTTAAAAATTCAAAATAAATTTTTAGTCCATTTTTTTAAATTTTAAAAACTGTTTTTCTCACCCTATTAAATGTTAATATATAGAGTATTTTTAAAGTTTAAAAATCCTTCTTTTCTCGTTTTTGGTGTTTTTTGTTGGTTTATTGTATTTAAAATAGATGAATTGGATAATAAATTGATATTATGCTATATTCTTTTAAATATATGTTCAAAGCCATGACTCTCAGATTCTGTAAAAGTAAAATGGCTGCATCATTATACAGAATGTGAATGATATGATAATGGGGTCATTCCATGCAGAAAAGTAGGTTTTTTTTTGACATGACTCCTTCAAACTTGAAAATATTTTGGGATATTGTGGATAGATATTGTGGACACGATGCCTACATAGTCGATGTAGGCATATATAAGATGTATAGTACAATTATTCATTAACTATCAATTTTATATCGTCCTATTCTTGGCATTCTATTGTGCTATACAACAATAAAAAACTTCTTTAAAACGCAATTACTTGAAAGACAAACTTTTAAATTTTTTTGAAAATTAGCAATAATATTGCATTCAATATGTTCTAGAAGCTATTAAATTTTCTTGATATCTTAAAAGGAACAAAAATTATCATTAAAGAACTAACCTGAGATGAAATGGGCAGTATGCAACCACCGCAAAAATTCCTTGTTGCAGTGACTCTGCTCACGTGGCGACTGATGGACTACTCAGTCATAGTTGCCTTTTGAAGAACAACTTCCCTAAGCACTTCAGTTGAATTCAATACAGGTTTTTCTGAACTTTGTTCTCGGTGGCTGGAATGATACAGAAATTTTTTGAAAATTGAAAAAGTGCGATTTTTTCTGGGATGTCTTTCTACAATTATAATATTGATGATAGATATTTTTTCCTTAGTGAAAGCTCTTCCTTAAAGACAGATGTTAAATAAGTTTATGTTCAACTTTCCGAAAGACCTTTCCAACCAGATCACTGGGAAATGAGTGAAGGGAACAACACTTCCTAGCAACTATTATGATAGTGGTGAATGTGGTGACGATTTACATTTTCAAACCACAGCGCATATTACAACATAATGTCTGTTGCACACAGCAAGTTGCCACTGCAGAGAGACTTTCCTGGCACTGTATAATCCTGTCATTACATATAGAGCTGGAGTAAGTAAATTAAAATAATACAAATTCAAGAAACCTATTAAAAGATATTCAAAGGTACTATGAAAACATTTAAATTTCTTATTTATTGATTTTAATTAAAAATAAAACAATTCATCTTTTGTTAATTCCTTTCTTTTATTCACATAGTCATAACTTACTGAGTTAGTATTGTTTTTGGAAGCAACTCTTGTTTTGTGTAACTTTTAATAGTATTTATCACTGTTATTCTTTGTAAATTATAATTTTTTGTAACAGTTATTTTTCTGTAATCATTTAATACACAGGACATTTTTAAATACGACTTGTTTAGTTCAATATTTCTCCTAAATTATTCGGTCCCTTGTTATATGTAAAAACTGAAGATGTGTAGAAAAGTCTCCAAAATGTTTCCTTTTTGGACGTATTGTAAATACATAATGCTAAATTTGCCATTTTTTAAAATCATTTTGAGTGGGAATGTCTTTTGCAAACTTGTTTTCATTAAATATGAATTTTGTTAATCTTCTTGTATTGATGGATGTGTGCTGAAGATTACAAGTGACTAGTATTTAAATATAATAAGGAATTGAATAAATTAAAGCAAAATACTGATTTAATGTTGCTTCCTGTTTTTTAGGCAATTGGTAAGGAAAGACTGTTTCTTTTTGAAATTATAATTGATTTATTTCACATTTTATGGGTGATACAACGTTTTGAGTTTGAATTTGGCCTTATCTTAAGGTAAACTGTTAGGAATGTAAAAAGTGATAAAGAGTGACAAATCAGCTATGAAATTGTACAGTGACATTACTATGTACAATTCAAAATATAAAATTACTAAGAAATAAATAAAATATTAAAACCTCAAGACAGAGGGGTACTATTTGCTAACTGTGTATTCCAGGTTAATTTATGTACATGTCATATACAAGCTAAACTCGCACGTTACAATAACTATAAGTATTAAATTTAAATCTGTTCATAAAATAACATGAAGTACAAATTTAGTGAATAGTCCTGTCCATTGTATCGGGGTTTTAATTATTTTTTATTGTATATTTTAAATTGTACATGGTAATTTTATTGGACAATTTAATAACTGATTTTGTCTTACTAAATCTTATCATGGCCCTAACTCTCTTGAGGAATATGAACAATACTGGAAACAGAAGTGATAGAATACATATTTTTGAGCGTGGATTTTCATATCTTTCAAATTACTCTGATTTTGATTTAATTGTAAAGGAAATACACTTGCATCGCAAAATTTCATCATTTGATGATTGCACAGATGTAGTGAAAACTGATCAAAAGAAACTATTCCAAGTGTTTGTGATGAAACACACAAACCTTGGAGCCAACTGAGATTCATAGAAAAAGTAATTTTGTAAATCTAAACAAATTTTTCTGTAGCTTTGTTTTTAAGACTTGACAAATTCAAGAACTAATTATGAATAAGTTTGTAATTATGGAAATATAGATATTTTTGTATCTGAAGATGACGAAAAAATCTCATTTAAACCATGTCAAGAATAAAATTTGAAAGATGTGTGTTTAATATTTATTTTGTTTAAGAAAAAATAATAATATAAACTGTCTTAAAAAATAGGGATATTTTTTTTTTTTAGTATAACCTATAGACTGTTCACAATACTTAATATAAGCCAAATGAGATCCTTGAAAATTGTGCAAGTCAAATAATATGAAAAACCACTGTTCATGGTAAATTTGTACGAACTGACTGACAGTAAAAGATTCGAAATTTCAAAAAAGGAAATCGCATACCATTCAGTTTAAAGAAAAACCATACCTCTGACATTGAAGTTTACTCAGTCAGTTTAAATCCAATAAAGTCTACTGAGTTATCTTGCAATTGCTGAACAAGAGATTATATATTCCAGGGTAAGGCCAGAATAACATCAGAGAATGAAGGGTATGATGGATTTATGTCTCCATGGCATGCTTATTTTAAAATCTTATTTCTAATGGTAAAGATTGGATAAGAGCAAAACCAGTATATTGATATCATTAGTGAAGATAAAGAAAACAAGAGAGAGATTAACCAATCTAGGACATGTAATTTGTTATGCACGCTGCAGTTAAACAGCTCCCATTTCTTCCACCTCATTGTTTGAAGGTTTCATCTTCAGAGCAGAAACATCATGACTCCACTTGACTGTAAGGTTACTCAATTTGTACAGTAAATATAAATTTCAAATCAATAATTTTCTTACCAATATGTGTGATGGTTCACTTTGTGACTATTTCAATACAGTATTTGATCACTAGACATCGGATGTTTAGGGAAATGCCTATTTTTTTATAACAAACTTATTTAAAAGTTGATACATACATGACAAATGACAACATATGACATGATGACATCAATATAAATGATGACATATGACAAAGTTGTATAATTCTTATTTTTACTTTTTTTGGCATAAATACCTTTTTTGAATAAATACATTTTTTTAGAATTATTGGCCTTTTATGTATTTTTACATACAATGCTAAGATATCAGAAAATTGGTCATGGTACAACATGACCATTCAATAAAAACCTTCAATTCACATCTTTGTTTTTTAAAATACGAGAGAATTCCTAAAAGTATATAAACAGATTTTTCTCCATTTCCTTATTTCATAAATACCAATTAGTTCTGAGAACATGGTTGATTGACAATATACTGAGGGCACCAAAATTTTGAGTGGAAATAAATGTAAATTCCCAGGTTTCAGTGTTGTTAATGTTAGACTTCTAAAATATATGGCAGTTACATCAATAGATGTTGAGAGATCCTTCTCACTAATACGCATTCAAATTGATTTTGTCTCCCAATCATCACAAATTTGAAATTGTGAACCTTGAAAAGTTACTAAGTTAAAAGGTAATATAATGCAAACTATAGTAAGAATAAAATATAAATGTTGTATGTAAATCTTGTTTTACATTAAAATGTACATACTTGTTTTATGCATTTAAATTTAGAAAATAACATAGACAAAAATTACAAACAATTTTTCATTTTATTGTGTATGTAACTTATGAACTTATGACAGTGCCTTTTTTTCTCCTTATTCTTGACATTTTCAGTGCCCTTTTAGGTGCCTAAAAGACGATTTTTTAGTGCCTGAACTTCGAATGTCTATTGATCACCTTGCACTTTTTTGTTGCAAAAAGTTATATTTTTTCCATGTCCTGTTTTAGGACTTACACTTCTGTTCTGCACACCTCAAATAACAATTTATGTAAACATACTTGTTTTTGTAACTTGTTCTGTAGTTCCACAATTCACTACTGTAGCACAACATAAGTAGGAGAAATATATAAACAATAAAAAAATAATACTAAGAAAATGAACCTCACAAAGTAAAACACCCAATTTTGATGTAATACAAAACACTGAAACTGCTACTTAGACTGAGATTACAATCAAAAGACCATGATGGTATATTTCAAATACTTTACACTCTGATTTGCAGATTTAGACCATTGCAGAATACAGCAAAAGACACAAAAAACTCGATAACTATTAAAATTATCTTGCAATAAAAATCCTAGATAATACAGGATAAGACATCAGAAGACTAAAACTCCTACTAGGTCTCAAATATAGATTAACAGTTGTATAAATAATATGCAAACAAACTGGCAACAAGACAGACTATGACAGACTTGACAGACTATGTAACATTACAAATCATAGATATCATTGACTGTAAATGGTGTTGCAGGACAACACTTCACTCATGTTCCATCTTATTTACCAAAGCCTTATGTACAGAAGAAATAATGAATAAACAATTGAGAAGGGGGGAAAAAAAAAACTTCATTGTATCAACCAGATTCCTGAGAGCATGTCGGCAAAACAGTACCAGATTCCTGATACTTGACTTTACTAGACAAGTGGTAAATAATTTTTGATGATATTTGATTTGATAATGAATAATTTTTGATAACAGCTTTTCTTTCACTCCAGAATTGTGAAGTAAAAGATTTCAAATATTTTTAAGAGGAAAGGAATCCAGCCAGGGGCATAGGCAGAAATTTTATCACACAAGAATTTAGAATAAATGTTATTAATAAATTACAAGTATCATATAATAATAAATATTACAAAAATGAAATAAATAACAGTAAATTATAAATACAGTAACACCTTTTTATGGCAGAACCTGGATAAGGCAGAAACCTACCTTTGCTCAAATCTCAGAACGGACTACGGAGCAAAAATGGAAAGGAATTTTTAGTTCGACGGTATTAAAAATTCTGGATAAGATGGAAAACAAATATTGTTTTAAAATTAAACATTGACTTGCAAGTGTGGTGAAATTGTATTAAGAGAGACTCAGAGCTGTGCTTGTCCATTTGCTTTCTCATCTACCCTTGTCCTAACCTTGTATTTCTCATATTACTTGGGCGAAAGCCACTAATTATTTGTAACAGCACTGACCTTCACAAGCCCATGTGAAGGAAGGAGAGACAGAAGAGTCTACAGTTCTACAGTTCTTGTAATGTATGCTTTGGGTTCAGAGGTTTACTGCTGTTCACTTCGATGAGTTACAGGTATTGTGTAAATCAATTGTTAATGATGTCTGGCAGTAAATTGAAAATGTTAAGTCTTGGCGAGAAAATTACACTAGCAGCAGTAAATTACACAGTAGCATGCAAACAAAGCAACACTTCTGACAAGGTTTTGATAAAGAAATTTAAGGTTGGGAAAACTCACGTGTATGGCACCTTAAAAACAGGCAAAATAAAAAATTAGTGGTTAATATAATATTTTTACAGGTGGTTGCCACAATATTCACAAGGGCCTAGGCAAATAGTCGAAGCCTAAATCATCAGATGAATTTATCCGTTCCAAAAAATATTGAAGAAAATAAGATTTCTCTTACTTTTTATGGAGTTTTTTGTTTCATTAGACTTTGTGTTAGTTTCTGTATGTCTTTTCTTTGTCTCTTCCTTGAAGTCGTTTCTTTGAAATGTAATTTTTAGGTGAGATAAACTACTCACTCATCCTATTGGATCTTTAAACGATTAAGTTTTCTGAATTGACTGTTTTCATCGCAAACCTCAATAAACCGGAAACCTGTTCAAGACAGAAGAAAATGTTGGACCCAAATGATTTTGGATTAGACAGGTTGTACTGTATATTATTTATACCACGAATAAATCATCAAAAATAAATAGCAAAAAAATTAACGTTTTCTAACAATTAAAATTATCATTTAATACTATTATGAAATCGATAAGCATATCTATTTTCATAAAATGAAGGAATATTTAATATACTAAGAACCAAAAATTCTTCCTTATCTCAAACAAGTATTTTGTGAATACTTAATAAGTATAATCTTTTGCCTCATTCTCATGTCATTGTTGATCTAGATCAAATTTTTAACTTTACACAAAGGGGTTAATAAAAACTACAAGGGGTAAATGGAAGAGTAAGAGAAACCATCTTGGAGGTAATTTTAGAAGAGTTAATTTCAAAAATAATGTTTAAAGTATACTTGAGAGTGTATTTTATATGAAAGAGGATAAAAGTTACAGGTGCGGAGGGATAATCCCTGCTATGATGAAAAATTCAAACTTATGAATGAAATTGGAACCCACAATACTAGCAGAGCATTTGCCATTTCAGTTGTCAAAATTTAATTGTGCCTTTTAATTTGTCTAAATTTTAATGCACTCTAGAACTTCAATTATCAGAACTCTTATACAATCATCAGATTTATTTGATTAGCATAACTTAAAACTTGTTGTTTATAAATATAAAAGGAATACCTTTCTTATCTCTGTTTAGTCAATGTAGATATATTTTTATAAATACTTTGCATATCAGTTTATATGCATGGCATTTACTATTGAAACATTTTAAAAAATCGTTTGAGGAACAATTAGCAGAAAGAAAGTGAATGAGAAAAAGCCTGCACATTAGAATAATATTGGCACGGTGAAGTCAAATGTAATGTCACAAACAACAATAAATCTGCCAAAGTAATTGCAAAGAAATTAAGAAAAAGGAATGTATTAAAAGTAAAAACCTAAGGAAACTAAACATATATTATGGTGGTTAAGAAATGTAGAATTCAACAGAGGTATAGGCCTAAATGTGCTCACAATGATGAACTAGAGGTGCCACAGAATGCCACTTTCTCATAGCAATTTTTTCTAATTTCCTTGGTGTAGCCTGGCTTTAAGATCTTGCTCCATTCTCTGGCCAGCTGCCATCTATCGTCACCTAAAGAACACATTTTGGACATTTTCTTAACTTTCGGTTTCTTAATTGTAGAACCGAAATATTACTTAAAGAATATTAAAGAAAAGTAAAACCCCGTTCTAAATAGAAATTTTAATTGAAAAATTTGAAGCCATATACAAGAAAATGGAGAAAGAGAATTACTGTAAATGCGAAATTCGAAGCTCTTTTTCAAAGGAATCTATTGAGTTTTTGAAAAACTTCATTTAAAGTCATTTGAAGCCTTTCCATTCACAAATATTATAGTGCATACAAATCGATGGAAATATGCATATTAATGGCGTGAAAGATACTAAAAAAAAAACAAAAAACCATTTGTATAATTTTTTTGAAAAACCCCAAAACTACAGCAAAATTAATTATAGACCATCTTAAACAATGCAATTAGCATTATTCGTACGAAAAGTTAGAACGAAAAATTTGAAGCCATTTTTGAAAAAAATGGCGTTTGAGCGTTTTTGAAAATGCAAAATGTTGAGCTCATTTTAACAGAAAGCCGTTGAATCTTTGAGAAACTTTTAAGACATTATTAAAAAACACATGTACTCATAAATACAATAACCTGAAGAAATCGCCTCCAATGTAGATATTACCAACGTGGGAGACAAGTCAAAAAAGTTAAATTTTTGTAATTTTTGAAAAAAACAAAATAATAGAGCAATATGGCGTTTATGTCATCATAAAGGGTTCCTTTGGCACTAACCCTATCGAAAATTTAAAGAAAAAATTTCGAGCTGTTTTTGAGAAATTCTTGTTTTGGTTAATTTTTAAAATTGCAAATATTGCACGCTCTATGGCACGAAAACTGATAAATTTTTCAAAAAATCTACATGAACTTTATAAAAACTATTTATGGACAACGAATTTCATCTGAAGAAAAAATCTCTCTCTTCAATTTTGTAGTTTGTAGGAAGACCCCGAAAAAATTCAAACTTTTGCAATTTTCTAAAATTCAAAATTCAATGTGAAAATCGGACCTATGCCATCTTTATTAGTGTATCTTACTCTATTCTTACAAGAAATTTAAAGAAAGAATTTGGAGCCGTGTTAAAGAAACATTTGAAAATGTCCGGGGTGCTTCATGTAAAGTACACCCAAATTGTAAAGAATGTTTTTCAAAATTTCAAAGCTTCAACTAAAGCCGGATGGACAAGGGTTTCTTCAATTTGGAAAAGATCGTACGCACGGTTTAGGCGCTAGTAGTGTTCACAGACAGACAGACGGACGGACGGATAGACGTTTTGATAAAAAAAACTTTTTCGGTATCAGGGCACCCCAAAACATGTATTTCCGTTGAAATCTCCAAAATCGATTTTCCGCAGCATTACAATATTTTCTCTTTACTACGTATATTACTCCCGTATACGAGAGCATGTATGTCCCGTATGTATACGAGAAAGTAAAAAGTATTTGAAACTTGTGGTGCACGGAATTTATGAAAGATGTAAAGAAAACCGGGTTACATGGTGTAAGTACCGTGTAAGAGCGTTCTTACACTGCTGCGAGTTTTATCCATTAATCTTCATCCGATCCAACACGACTCCCGAATCAATGAGATCGAGAATGAGAGCTAAGAACTACAGATTGGAACGAGGGTATAGACCACTCATTCCGTTGAATGAATGTGCTTTTTGGTCTTCGTGCTTAATAATTACATAAACCTCTTTTAATATCGTGCAAAGTTTTTCAGTGAAGAAACAGTCTTTTTTCGGAGAGGAGGGGCTCGCGAATTGGCCATCTCGGGACCACGCGAAAGTGCAACCCTCAATTATATTTATCGAGGGTAGGTACACGTGACTTCTTTGGGGTTGCGGGCGGTCAGCATTTTCATACTGAATCCGTTTTTACACCCAGGGTTGTTAATCCTGAGGGATGAGGTGAAATGATGATGATGATGATGATAATGAAGGTGAAATGGACAATTACAAACATACAGAGACACACGCAAAAAAAAAAAAAAATAAAAACACCCATGCCCGAGGAAGGACTCGAATCCGCGATCCTTCGGTCCAAGACCGCCACGTCACCACTGTTTTAGCTATCACGGCTACCCGCATCGGTCGTTGTTGTAGTTATTGTTAATGTAATTGTTATTGTCATTTTCATTGTCATTATCATTGTCATTGTTATTTATATTGAATGATTTCAAGGTTGTAAATGAAGTATTTATGTATTTCTTTAGTTGTAATATACGTAACTTATTGTGTTCAAACACCAGCGTCTCTGGCCGGGATGTTGTAGGGTTGTAGTCCCGACGGTGGTGGGTCTACACTTGCTAGATGCTGTACTTCGAATTTTTTTAATGGCACTTGACGTAAGTCAGCTGCTACGGTGTCATGTAATTGAGAACTTGAACGTCACTGGTGAAGTTCAAGATCCCGAATGGATAACATGTGTTTAACAGCTGTTTAAACGTCAACTGCCAATATAAGTAAATCGAAGTATAGGTTGAATTCAGGCAATACCTAGTGAGAATTCTAGCGGCCGATGACTATGATCGCCAGTACCTAAACAAACGGGACGCAGTCCGCGCGTAATCTTTCATGGATCCTCTTTATACCCTCCTCTCCCCCTCACACACATACACACACAGACACACACACGCGCACACATCTGCACTACTCCACCACAAATGATTGATCGATTATTGATTTCGGGCATTTCAACGGCTAAGATCCTGTAAGCATTTCTTCGGGCATTTCAACGGCTAAGTCCTGTAAGTATAATGCATTTTTATCGCGGGAGGTTGCGGTAATAGTATCTTGCTGGAAGGTGAGATCCGGCGCCCAACTACTCATCATCTTTCGGAATTTCCCCCAACTAGGTATTTCCTATCAGTGTGGCACCGCTCCAGCCAGAACAAGCTCTAAGCTCCAGACTGGTCTCCCAGTATGTGTGGTAGTGTGTAAGTGGTGCGGATATGTCAAAGAAGAGGAAGGAAAGATTGCGCGCGGTCAATGGCCCGTTTGTTAGAGTACTGCTCCGGCACTCGCCTGGAGTTGAAGGTGGAACCAAGGAAATCTACCTATCAGAGCAACTGGGCGCTAGTATTCTTCTCCAATTAGCGGTTGAATTCGACCTAGCTATCTAGCTGGTGTCGAAAATATTGCCACCGTTTGGACGCGAACCATAGGACCTCCCATTCAGAGGTACAGCAATGCCCTGAGCCACTTAAGTCGGTCGCTTGTTCCGGTTGGAGCAGTTTCTCGCTGGGAAGGATACCTGGATAAGGAAACCCTGCAAGCCGAAATGTTGGTCAGCGCCAGAACTCACGTTCCAGTGCAAATAGGAATACCACAGTTAAATAAAGTCGACGTCTCGTCGACAGGTTCTTCAGACAGGCTCGATGAAATCAAACTCAGAGAGTAAGAATAAACAGAGTTTTATTCTTAAGTTAACATATACACATTGATACAAGTTGATACAAATTTCTAGTATGAAGTCTAAACTGGTTGTGAACCTCTTAACATGTTTTCGTAGTATTAAATACTCTTCGTCCCCTCCACTTTCCAGATAGAGGATGGAGAGGAGGGGGGGGCATCTGGCGTCGCTAGATGAAGCAGCTGCGGTGCAGGTGGCCCCTTATCAAAACGCCAGGCGCTGCGTGGCAGGAAGTTCTTGGTGACAACAAGGGAGGAAGCGTTCATGATATTTTTATATAGAGGTCAGAAGGGCACATATAATCTAATAAGCCCCATCTGGGTGAGGGATGAGCTGTATCTTCTACAGGTGTCACAGAGGACGCTCCTTCCTTTGAGCTAATTGAAGGAGTAAGCCCTATCTTCCGGAGTACATGAAGTACTGCGTACTCCCTGTACGTTGGGATATAACACCTCCCCCTCCAGACGCACATCACCGTCCTCGGGGATTTGCTTTGCCTCCCGACGTACCACCAGTTTGAGAATTACCTTGTACAACATTTTTCTACACAGATAACATACAATACATAAAATAATCAGTACAAAACCAATATCGACTACATTAAGTTGTTTCCACATAGTAGGAGCGGGTATGATGGGAACTAAGTCTAATTTTAGTTTATTTACATCAAGGTGTGACGGTTGGAATTGGATATGGAGTTTTACATCATGTTTATTATGTACATATACAAGCGGAAACGTCATGACGTGACTGGTCGATTTTGGTTCCAAGGTGGTACTCATGGATGATATAGGGCAATTTACATTACTATAAATCAGGTGTGGACCTTGTAGTTCCACAGAAGTTTGATTATCTTTGCAGGTCTGCATTACAATTTCTTTATGAGGTGAGAAAAATAGAATATCATTTTTATTAAGAAGTTGAAACAATTTCACTTCATTAGTTACTTGGGCGAAATCACATCCTGTTGTTTTCGTTAGGTTACAATTAGTAGTCTTTACGTTGTAATGAATACAGACGTACGTTAATGTGCCTTTAGTGCAGTCTTCGGTTGACCACTTAGAGGTAGGGCCCTGGAGATAATTTCTCTCTGAAGGAATTAACACAACATTATTGATAGTAGGTACAGGTGTGATTGCGTACAAGTGATAGTTATTACCGTCAGTAGTTGGTACTGATAGTATTACGACCAATCCCTGGTCTATTATGACAACCTGGGTTTTTGTGAATTTGAGGTTCTCAAAAACATGATAAGGATCACTGTGAACAATGGATTTGGCCGGATATACAGAATGCAGATGATTCATTACATTGGTAATATCTTCATTGGAGAACAGCTGGACGTTCGTGATGTCGTGGAAAGAAAGACTTATGGTATTTTCTAGAGTTCTTACGATCTTCAGGAATCTTCTTAAACACATTGTGGAATACTGATACTGCTCTAGAAGGTCTACTTTGAAATCCTGCTTTGACAATATTTGTTGAATTAAACCCATGTTTAAATTTATGTGATTCATTTCATTTACGAATTTTTGAGTGATAGAGTTACTAAACGAGACTAATTTATTAATATGTCGTACTTCCTGATTCCGATCCTTTTTCAGGGCGGTAATTTGTGCTTCGAGCGTATCATAATCATCCTGATCTAAGTTACCTGAAATGAATTTTATAATTTTTCCTAGTCCGTTAACGAGACCTCTTTTGTTTCTGTCGCGTGGGGGGAGCAATTTTGAAAGTTCCTTTTCTGCTTCTTTTAGTAACATCGATAACTCGTAAGACAAGAAAGGAAAGGTGTTATTACTTTTGGTATTCAAGGAGTTGGTTGTGTTTCTTATCTGGGAGAACGTTTCTATTAAAGTAGTTATATTGAAATGGAACATGAACTTGTGGTAGTTATCTACGACGACTGCTGGCCCAAGGGCGTCTGCGTGGAATCCTTGAGTTCCGATTAATCGTGTTCTCATTCCGTCGCATCGGGCCGCGATTCTGTAACAGAACACTTTCGCTTAGGTTTTACGTGGCGAATATGTCTGACATGGATCTTTCCGTTTTTCATTTTACAATGGATTTTGTTCGTCTCCGTTTTGACGACCTGGCCTTCGCGATATAAGTTTCTAGACTTCTTATTACGCGTCAGTGGGTCTTTTACATAGACGATGTCGTTTACCTTATATTTGTGGAGGAAGGGAGTTTTTTCTGGCTGGGAATTGCAGGCAGCCATTTCTCTGACTTGCATTTCTTTGTCCATTATGTATTCCTCTAGATCAGTCGTGGGTATGAATATGTGATCTAACGCATTGTAGTGGGATCCTATTGTGACCGTAAAGGGAGTTTTCTTGGTGTTGGAGTGAATAGAAGAGTTGTATAACGTGATTGCATCAATCAGAATGTGCGTTAAGGGGCTGCTTCTGTCCTTGCCTCTAAGAATTCGCAATTTTTCGAGGAGAGTTGAATTAAATCGTTCTACGGGTGAATTGGATGAAGAATTCAGAGGTGTCGTGGCATGGTACGTAATATTATGGGATTTGCAAAAATCATCAATCAGTTTGTTTTGAAATTCAGTGCCCTGGTCGTGAGTTATCCGAGAAGGAAATCCATGGTGAGAAAAGAATTGCTTTAACTTCCAGAGTACTGTGTATCCTGTGCCATCCGGTAATGAATACGCCTGACCGTACTTCGAAAACACGTCTATTATTGTGAGTATTCTTTCTCCTTCGAAGTGGAAGGTATCTATGTGAATAGAAGAGAACGGAGTGGGGGACGTAATGGGTCCTTCATTCGGTACTTTATTCGGGTGGCGTTCGTACTTGTTTCTTTGGCAAAGTTCGCAATTATTGATATGGTCCCTGACTTGCGTTCTAAGGTGAGGCCAATAATACTTTTGGGTAAGGTGCTCGGTTGTCTCCGTTATACCATTGTGATTAATACTGTGGTATTGCGCAACTAATTGTTGTTGTAGATCTTTGTCTTCGACATTTTCTACCAATTTAGTGGTGCGTAATATTACTAACTCAGAAGTAAAAAGTTTTTGGCAGATTCTAATGAAGGGGATTTCGATCGTAATGTCATCGAAATAGACTGCGTATTTCTCGCTTGGAATTATAATTTGAGGGAGGAGTTCTTGTAGGTCCTGAAGTAAATTGTGATTTGTTACTCTTATTTTCGTAATTTTGTTTCTTTTGAAAAGTGATTTTGTGGAATAACCTGATGTTTTACTAAATGAAATAAACAATTGGTTCTTATTTTGGTTGAGGGATCTTTCCGACATTCTTAGGGTGAATATGGGATCTTCTTGATTGGAATGTATCGTCTGACAATCAATTTCTTGTTGATAGTCTTTGTCCGGTACGGTAGCAATGTCTGATTTAACGTCTTCGTCATGGGCATTAATTTCTATGCGAGATAGCGCGTCGGCAACATAGTTAGTTTTGCCTTTCACGTATTTAATCTCGAAATTGAATTCCTCTAATTTTATTTTCCACCTGTATAGGCGGGAGGAGGGATCTTTTAGAGAAAACAGCCACTGTAAGGGTCTGTGGTCAGATTCTATTATAAACCGTCGTCCCCAGAGGTAAGGTTTAAACCGCTTGCAACTATCGACGATCGATAAAAGCTCACGTTCCACGGTCGAATAATTACGTTCCTCTGGATTCAGGGTGCGAGAGTGATAAGCGACAGGATGTGAATTTTGCGACAGCACGGAGCCTAAAGCAAAATTCGAGCTGTCCGTGGTTAACACAAAAGGTTGCGTAAAATCTGGATAAGCAAGAATGGGCGCGTTTGAAAGAAGTACTTTTAACTGTTCGAAGGCTCCTTTGTAGGCTTCGTCATATACATCAATTTTTGCGCCTTTCTTTAAGCAGCGGGTAAAAGGGAAACTAACCTTTGAGTAATCCTTAATGAATTTTCGGTAGTAACCTGTTAACCCGAGAAACTGTTTAATTTCTTTTGTTGTGGTAGGTATCGGGTATTCTTTTATCGCTTGAATTTTGTCTGGATTGGGCTTTATGCCGTCTTGGGTGACTACGTGTCCGAGGAAAGCTACTTCTTTGTGCAAAAATTCCGTCTTGTCCAGTTGTATTTTCAAATTGACTTCCCGTAATTTGTTCAAAACGAGTGACAAGTGGTAAACGTGTTCTTCTAAGGATTTTGAGAAAATAATGATATCATCAATGTATACGAAGCAAAATTTATACAGAAAAGGTCTAAGCACATTGTCCATTACTCTTTGAAATGTGGCGGGCGCGTTCCGGACTCCAAAAGGCATTCTTTTAAACATCAGGTGTTGGTTGTCTACGGTAAATGCGGTTTTCTCTATAGACCGGGGGTCCATTTCAATTTGGTGAAAACCTTGTGCAAGATCAAGGGTACTAAAGTATTGGCATTTCCCCAGGCTATCGAGAATTTCTTCGATTCTCGGTAAGGGATACTTATCCTCAATAGTTTTTTTATTCAAGTCGCGGAAGTCGATAACTAGCCGCCACTTCTTTTCACCCGAGGCGTCCGTTTTCTTTGGTACTATCCATACGGGGCTGCAATATGGCGACTCGCTGTGTGTGATAATGCCCTGTTCTAGTAGCTTGTCTACTTCTTTGTTGATAATGTCTTTTAAGTGGGGTGGATAACGGTAGTTTCTCTTGTAAACCGGACTCTCGTCGGTGGTGCGAATATAGTGTTTCACGGAATTTGTGAAAGAGAGATCACAACCGGGGAAGTAAAACACGTCGGAGAATTCTGAACATACTTTAAAAATTGCCTCTGTCTCTAAATCGTTCATATGCTGAGTTCTTAAGAAATCTCCGATATCTTGCTCAGAAATCGAGTTCATTTCTAGCGGCCGGATACTAACGCTATCTAGCGGTTCAACGTACATCGGCTGGTCAAATGTAACTTCTGAAAAACATTCCGTGGGATATCGAACGGAGTACTCCTCGGCAATTAGTACCGCGTCGTGGAAGTAATGACCGTCATGGACAAAAGCTGGTACATACACTTCTCCTTGCTTTATATTGACTGGAATCGTAAGAGTGTGAGAATTCTGTTTGATTTCATAATCCTTTTGTTTAGACAGGGAATGAAAATAGAATGGGATCTTTTTATCACCAAGAGTAATGGTGTTAGTAAGGTAATCGATTTTTGCCTTCAGACGTGCAAAATCTGAAGAGCCAATGAGGGCGTCAAAATAATTATGCCACTGGATCACTCTGAAGTCAATAGGCGCGTCCAGGCCGTACTCAGAAAATATCTGATAGCGTACGTTGTCCGTTCCTATTGTTTTCGCATGAATGGATTGAATGCAGAAATTCTCTTTAAAGAGGTAGTCAGAAAACATTTCATAAGCGGGGTTAGGATTTATCATTGAGTTGCTGGCACCAGAGTCGATAAGGATCTTGAGGCCAAACAACGTGATGAACGGGAGTTCCGGAGCATTGCATATATTATTTAAGTCTTGGGTATGGATGACGCAGCCTCGCGAAAATCCTGATTCTCGAGTTCTCTACTTTCAAAGTATTCGTTCTCGCGAATGTCATTTATCTGCTCTGGGTAATAGCAGTCGTATTCTTGAGGGGTTTCGTCATAAAATTGCTCGTAGTCTTGTCTGTTGTCAGCGTAGTCAATCTGATTGTCATCATAGTGGTAATTTGCGCTTTGTCTAATGGTGGATACACCGGACATGGGAGTCGGGATATTACCTTGCGTTCGATTTTGCGGGGCATGTAGTCTTCCGATTTGCAAAGGACGCGGATATGGTCTTCCTTGACCTACCGGTGGTCGAAATTGCGGCGGTCTGAGGAGAGGAGAGCGATGCAAATTTTGTGTTGCATGATTTTGCGGTTGATTTACATGCGGTGAAAAGATTCTACTCGGTTCGGGTCGATGTGGCGTTGGCTGAAAACGCGACATGTTTGAAGGTGCATTAGAATTTGTAAAAGGTGTGGGAATGCTACTCCTGAAATTAAACAATGGGTTTTGATTTGTTTTAACCTGCTGGATAGAAACTGGGAGAATTGGTTTTTGATTGTTACGTAGAGAATCCATATAATTCTCGTACGCGCGTTCGTTGTCATAGTCGCGGCATGCACGAAGGGCTTGCGAGAGGTCTGCAATCTGCGCGTATCTAAGGTATTCACGATATGGGTTAAGAACACCTGCTCGGAAAGCGCCTAAGGCTTTTCCGTCGGCTTCCTGTAACTTCATTTCAAGGATGGGATTTTGATGGTTTAGTTTTAATGTACTTTTGTACTTAATAAGTAACTGGTTTAACTTGTCGTGATATTCCAAGAAACTTTCGTTGCGTTTTTGACAGCAATTAGATATTTCGCGGAACAAGATGTGTTCGTCGCGAGCGTCTCCGTATTTTCTAATCAATTTTTCTTTCAATCTTTCGAAATTTGAGTTTGTTTCGATGTCTAGCACTGATTGGGCTTCGCCTTTGATTTTTGCTTTGACAACGTTAAAGAGGAATGTGTTACTTAGTTCCGCATTGGGAATTTCCGGAGATCGGTGAAAAGTTCTCAAAAAGGACTCGCATTGGACTAAGAAGTAGTCCAAATTGCAATCGGATGTACCATTGAATTCTGGTAGCAGATTAATATGAGACATTTCCCACCTCGAGAGGGGTTCGAAATCTTGGGCCATTATGACAACAAGGGATATCTTAATTTACGAGCAAAATATAAGATAAAGCTTATTAAATTAACCTTCTTATAGATTATGTCCGAAATGAAATGAATTGTAAATTTAATAATGGTTCACAGATTACACAAAAAAAATGCAGGAAACGAAAGTAGTACTTCTAACTATTACGTTTAACTACTGCACTTCTATATGTTACGTTGCACTTCTGAATTTTATTTAGTGAAAATGCACGATAGCCAAAAATAGCTGATTGCCTACTGTAGCTAATCACTGCACTCACAAACTCAGCGGTGTGGAGCCTCACTTACAGCATGGAAGAGATGAGGACCCAGGTCAGCATCCTGCGTCTGAAGTGGGGCGTCCTCTCAGGTTGATTACCAGGCCGGTCCGAAGTGGATGGCAGCAGGGCGCAGCAGGTCGCACCCTCGAAGGCCTCTTAATTGTTGAAGAGGTTAGCGATGGCGATCGGCTGGCCTTAAGTAGTCCTCTGCAATGGCGATGAAGACCGCGTACTCGTCGTGGACGTTCCGTCGAGACAGGGCAGCAAGGCGCGGCAGCTCGCAGTCTTGAAAGCCTCTTAATTTTGAAGAGGTTACTACTGGCGATTAGCTCGCTTACTGTCTTCCGCAATTGCAAAAATGGACACCTGCCATCCCGGCTGAGCCCCCAGTTAAATAAAGTCGACGTCTCGTCGACAGGTTCTTCAGACAGGCTCGATGAAATCAAACTCAGAGAGTAAGAATAAACAGAGTTTTATTCTTAAGTTAACATATACACATTGATACAAGTTGATACAAATTTCTAGTATGAAGTCTAAACTGGTTGTGAACCTCTTAACATGTTTTCGTAGTATTAAATACTCTTCGTCCCCTCCACTTTCCAGATAGAGGATGGAGAGGAGGGGGGGGCATCTGGCGTCGCTAGATGAAGCAGCTGCGGTGCAGGTGGCCCCTTATCAAAACGCCAGGCGCTGCGTGGCAGGAAGTTCTTGGTGACAACAAGGGAGGAAGCGTTCATGATATTTTTATATAGAGGTCAGAAGGGCACATATAATCTAATAAGCCCCATCTGGGTGAGGGATGAGCTGTATCTTCTACAGGTGTCACAGAGGACGCTCCTTCCTTTGAGCTAATTGAAGGAGTAAGCCCTATCTTCCGGAGTACATGAAGTACTGCGTACTCCCTGT